>RJWJ010018938.1:0-30932 GCA_004363605.1 Indri indri
TTTTTTTTTTTTTTTTTTTTTTTTTTTTGAGACAGAGTCTCACTCTCTTGCCTGGGGCGAGTGCCGTGGCGTCAGCCTAGCTCACAGCAACCTCAAACTCCTGGGCTCAAGCGATCCTACTGTCTCAGCCTCCCGAGTAGCTGGGACTACAGGCATGCGCCACCATGCCCGGCTAATTTTTTCTATATATATATTTTTTAGCTGTCCAATTAATTTTCTTTCTATTTTTGGTAGAGGCGGGGTCTCGCTCTTGCTCAGGCTAGTCTCGAACTCCTGAGCTCAGAATGATCCGCCCACCTCGGCCTCCCAGAGTGCTAGGATTACAGGCGTGAGCCACCGCGCCTGGCCAGTGTGAAGGTATTTTTTAAGATGAGATCAACATTTAAACCAGTACACTTTGAGTAAATCAGATTATCCTCCATAATGTGGGTGGGCCTTTCCAATCAGTTGAAAGCCTCAAGAAAAAAACTGACCTCCCCCGGAGGAGGAGGGAAAACTGCCAGTAGACAAGATCACTTCTTCCCTGGCTCCAGCCTGCAGATTTTGGACTTGCCAGCACCCACAATGACATGAACCAATTCCTTAAGATCAATCTCTCTCTTTCTCTTTCTCTCCCCTCTACATGTGTGTGTATGTGTGTGCATATGTGTGCCATGTATACTAATAAGTATATATGCACACACACATTCTATTCTGTTTCTCTGGAGAACATTGACTCATACAGACTTCAACAGACATTTCTCCAAAGATGACACACAAACAAGGTGGTGCATACCTGTAATCCCAGACCTGGTGGCGCATGCCTGTAGTACCAGCTACTTGGGAGACTGAGGCAGGAAGGTCACTTGAGCCCAGGAGTTCAAGGCTGCAGTGGGCTATGATGACGCCACGGCACTGCAGCCAGCCCAGGCAACAAAGAAGAGACCCTGTCTCAAAACACAAAAAATTCCATAATTTTCAAAACATGTCTATTTTGAATAAAGGGCAGGTCAACTATTCTTTTTTTTTTTCTTTGCCATAATCTTACACTGAGAAAATTACCTTGGAATGCATTTAGTCCCTTTGTCCTCTCAAGGGAAAGGAGCCCAAGAATTAAGCCTGTCATCCAAACATTTTTCTGCCTAGGTTGTGACCAAAGACATGTTGATAATGGAGATAGATGCTGTGTGCTACTACCGAATGGAAAATGCCTCTCTTCTCCTGAGCAGTCTTGCTCACGTGTCCAAAGCTGTCCAATTTCTTGTGCAAACCACCACGAAGCGTCTCCTGGCACATCGATCCCTCACTGAAATTCTTCTCGAGAGGAAAAACATTGCCCAAGATGTAAAGGTACTTATATGAATTTAATATTGAATATGTTGAAATATATCTTATTCATTTGTTTATTGGCCATTTATTAAATCCTCCATGTGCCAGGCATTCACTGTTCAAGGTGCCATGCCGTAGGGAGCTTGTAGCTAGTTTAGAGGTTGCAAATCGACCCTCAGTCAATCATAGTCACTGGTATGGTGCTGGTGCGTCAATCATTGCCACGGTGTTTGCTCTCAACGCTCCCCAAGTGACTTTAAATTCCCTGTCAAGTGTTCACGTGGTACAGAGTGCTGGGCATGGTTGTTGACAGGAGTGGAGGGCTGGTGGGGAGATAGGAGGGGCTGGTGGCACCCAAAGCTGAGAGGGCATGTTCCTGGGACTTGCATTCCAGCTGCGGACACAGGCACAATGTGTGCAAAGTTAAATAACAAGTTCAAGCAAGACTTTCAGACAAAAAGAAGTAAGATGTCCCAGACTCTTGCATGATTAATTACCCGATCAATTGTCTAGAGTTAATTGATCTGGAATTAGACAGGGGAGAAGAGCAAGGCACCTCTCGTGGCCCACAGGCAGCAAGTCCAGCAGTCTCCCCACGGCCAGGGCAGGCAGCTTTGGTTCTTGCCAAGACAGGTTGGGAAAAGGTAGGAATGTTAAGAAGAGAAGTGGGAAGAAAGCAGGATTCCAGGCAAGTGGCAATTTCCAGCAGCTCTGGAGCCTGTCACTGGAGCCGTGGAAGAGCCCAGGTACAGAACTGGGCTGGGAGGTTGGAGTCATGTCTAGCGGGAAGGAGGACCTCAGCCGGAGGGACCCTAAGAATTACAGGCATTGACAATGATTCTGTCCCATCAAGGACAGCGCCCTTCACCCTCTGCTCCTTGCGTATCCCTCTCCTCGACAGGATAACGTCCAGGTGCTTGGCCTTCAGGCTTGCTCTTGTCACACTGAATTATATTAATAATATATATACACATGTTCCTCAACTTACAGTAAAGCTATGTCACAAAAAGCCCATTGTAAAATAAAAAATATCGTAAGTTGAGAATGCATTTAATGCTCTAATAAACCCATCATAAAGTAAAAAAAAACATAATTTGAACCATCGTAAGTTGAGGACTGTCTATATTTATACCTTAGTCTTCCCAGATTATAACCTCCATAATGGCAGAAACCACATTTCATCTGTCTCTTTGTCCCCAGCATGGACTTGTCATACAGCAGACAGATAATGTGTTTTGGATGAATGAATAAACGGCCCAACTTGCCATCCTCCCCGCACTGAATCTAGAACTCTCACCTCCTTCGTGTTTTCCAGCATTCGGCACCTACACACACCTCCACGCCTGCTCTGGGGCTGTTTCCTCTGCATTGGACACTTCCCTTGTCTCCACTGGCAAAATCTTATTTGTCCTTTAAGACACCACCTCCTCTGTGACATTTCTGTCAACTTCCCTGACTCTCACTAGTCCCCCAAATTACTCATTCTTCTAAGCGTTCTCACTGCACTAATCTTACTATTTATTTAGCCACGAAGAGATCATCAGAAAATAAGTTCAAAAAGAAAAGAGTCTGGGCTGACACGGAGAATTCCATGCCCTGCTCCTTTTTTCCAGAACCCACAATTCGTTTTCTTCCCTCTCCGGTTTCCTGCTTCCGTGGGGGAGTCAGGAGGCTGAGAAGCAAGGAACTGATGCTCCCAGCAGTGAGGAGGAGAAAACACCCTATACATGAAAGCCATCTGGAAGAGAGGCAAGAAACTCTGGTTCTCTAATAAATGCATTTTAAAACAGATTTAACAAATAGGCCGTCTGTATTAATTCCTGTTGCTTCTGTGACAAATTACCACAAACTTGGTGGCTTAAGACAACAACAACAAAAATTTATTCTCTTACAGTTTTGAAGACCAGAATCCAAAACCATTTTCACTGGGCTGAAGTCCAGGTGTCAGCAGGACTATTTCCTTCTGGAGGTTCTGAGAGGAGAATCTGTTTCTTCGCCTTTTTCAGCATCTAGTGGCTGCCTGCACGTCTCAGCTTGTGGCCCCTTCCTCCGTCTTCACACTGCATCCCTCCAATCTCTGCTTGTCCTCACGTCACCTTCTCCTCCTCTTAGTCACATCCCCCTCTGCCCACCTCTTATAAGGACACCTGTGATTACATTTAGGGCCCACCCGGATAACCGAGGATAATCCCCCGTTTCTAGATCCTTTAGCTCAGTCGCATCAGCAGAGCCCTTCCTGGGGGAGCAGTCACAGGTTCCAGGGATTGGGACATGACATCTTTGGGGGCCGTTATTCAACTTACCACACCATCCTTAATCCCACAAATATTTATTGAGTGGCATTATGCAAGTTAAACAGCTCTTCACCAGGGACTGTGAAGTTAAACAAAACACAGCGGGCAAACAATGTCCTTTGAAAGAAGATGTCCTAGTGGGAAGGCTGTCAGTGCTCAGTTAGACATGCTCTGCTCACAGCTGGGGGCTCCCACTGACGTCTGAACCTTCCCTCCGCAGGTTGCCCTGGATTCAGTGACCTGCGTTTGGGGAATCAAAGTGGAAAGAACAGAAATGTGGGTAGGAAATTAACCGGGAAGGACAGTCTGATAAAGGAAAATATTTGGTTTAATGTAAAATTTTTCACTTGAAAAGTTATTTGTATTGAGTATTCATTATGGCCATATTAGCATAAATTTGGAAACAGAAAAAAATTATCTAACATCTCATAGCCCTAACACAACCCCTGTAACATTTGGGCAAATTACTCTCATGTTTTTTTCTCTATGCATCTAAAAAATTTTTTAGGTAAAATTTACCACTTTAACCATTTGAAAGTGTGGTTTTAGTATATTTACAAAGCAGTACAACCATCACTACTGTCTGATTTTGGAACATTGTCATTTTTGAACATTTCCCCAAAGAAAGCCTGCGCTCATGAAGTGGGAAACCCCCAGTCACCCCCAGCGCTGGGGCCCCGGCAGCCACTACTTCAGTTTCTGCCGCAGTGGATTTGCCTGTTCTGGACATTTCACATAAACAGAGCCATACAACATATGGCCTTTTGTGTCTGGCTTCTTTTCACTGAGCATGTTTTCAAAGTTCAGCCACAGCGTAGCATGAATCAGCGCTTTGTTGCTTCTCATGGCCGAGTGATATTCCACTGTGTGGCTGGACCACAGTGTGTTTGTCTGTTCATCAGCTGGTGGACGTTTGGGTTGTTTCCACTCTTTGGCTACTAGGAATAATGCTACAGTGAACGTTGATTTGCAGTTTTTGTGTGTGAATATGTTTGCAGTTCTCTTGGGTTCATACCTAGGAGTGGAATTACTGGGTCACGTGGTAACTCTATTGAACTTTTTGAGGAACTGCTAAATGGTTTTCCATATATACATTTTTCATAGTTATAACCAGGGTGAAAAGACAAGTTTATATCTTTTATGCAATGCATTAAGTACTGTTCTTATTTGGTCAGTTCTGCCCTTTTCAAAATCAAATCTTCTCTTTTATAAACTTAGATGAATTCCTCTTATCTTTGTTACTTGATAGTATAGCTCTTCAAGGCTGTTTTCCACTGTTCAGATTTAACAGTTGTGGTTTAGATTAAAACCTAAGTGGGAATAATGAGCACGACTCATCCGCACAAACTCCGCTGTGCTCGTGAAGAGAAACCCAGAGCTCTCCTGTAGCATCAGCAGTAACACAGACCTGCATCCACGCCATCGGCACTGAGATGCTCATCTCTGCTCACCTTCTGCTCCCAGTCTAGGGGCAGCACCCTGTTAACTCAGGACTTGCCACCGTCAGGAGACAGCGTAGAGAGAGCTCAAGTGTGCATGGAGCCCTGGCTCCCCGCCCCTGCTGCGCACCCACACGCCTGCGCTTTCTTTTTCAGCAAGGACGTGAGGCTGCCGGCCGGGCTTCAGCACTCGCTGGCTGTGGAAGCCGAAGCTCAAAGACAGGCCAAAGTGCGGGTGAGCCGGCGCCGGGCGCTTCGGCTTATCTTCCCAGTGCGACTGCCCTCTGGGGAGCACCGGAGAATCCAAACGGAGGCCTGCTCGGGGAGAACGTTTCCCCTTCGCTTCTCTACCTTTTATTCAGCCAGGCACAGGGCAGAGTCTGGCGTGTGTCCCACCACGCTACTAAACCGCTCTCTTAAAGTGTGTAATAGCTTCGTAGCCGACTAATGCGACGTCTCCCCTCTCTGAAGCTACTGGTGACAGAGACCGCTCCTCCTGGCCCTGCCTTCACTCCCGCTCCTTAAAGCCATCTTTCCGCAAACGTCATCCCAGCGCTCTTCTCCAGTGCTGGCGCCCTTCCCTGAACACGAATCGCAGTCACCTGTCACCTCTAGTTCACGACTCCTAGCTTAGCCCAGAACCGTATCCCTGGCTCAGTGCAAGTTCTGGAGGGACGAGCGCGATCAGGGCCCAGAGCCAGGAGAAGGCTGCGCGACTCATGCCCTGCTCAGGCGGGCCAGGGAGAACAAAGATCGGGCTGCCAGAGCCTCTCGCGATTGAGGTGTGGGTGGGTGGGGTGTTGGGAAGAGGAAGATGAGGAATAAAGGGAGGCAGGTTTCCCTCAAAGAACAGAGAGTAGGTAAGGAGAAAGTCCTAATCATTTAAGAGGATCAATCGCTTTGGGGCAATGAGGGGAGGTGGGAAGAGGGAAGGGAGAACGGCGGTCCCCCGGGCAGAGTCACTTCTAGATCTCTGAGCCTCATCCTCGAGGACTGGCCTACCTTCGGGGGGCATTTCGGGGATGAGCCTGGCACATTCTCTCCCGAAGTGTCTGCCCGTTCATGTTGCTCCAGCTGGGAGTCACCCTTTCTTAATTCTGTGCCTGTGCCTGGAGTGCTGGCCGACTTTTTCTCTGTATTGACAGAATCTTACTAATCCTCCAAGGCCCACCAGGCATTAGTAAGTCCCCTCCGTTTATGGCCCTTAACAACTTCTACCCTAAATTACAATTAATAGTTTAATCTGTCTCCCTGGCTCGCGATCCTTCAGAAAAGAGGCCGAACCTGTTCTGTGCCCAGTGATGCCCGCCACGCGGCAGATGCCCGGTGCTTGTTTGCCAAGTCACGCTGAATAGCAGTTAAGGTCTTCGAGGAACGAAGACGATGACCTTGCGTTTCTCCACTCTGTTTTCTAGATGATCGCTGCGGAAGGGGAAAGGGCTGCCTCAGAGTCCCTGAGGACGGCGGCCGAGATTCTGTCAGGCACTCCGGCAGCCGTTCAGCTGCGATACCTCCACACCCTGCAGTCTCTGTCCACGGAGAAACCCTCCACCGTGGTTCTGCCCCTGCCGTTCGACCTGCTGAATTTCCTGTCTGCTCCCACCAGTAGAACTCAGGGCAGCCTCCCCTTCCCAACTGCTTCCAAGCCCGTTGAGCCACTAAACCCTAAAAAGAAAGACTCTCCCATGTTATAGGGGGATGGGGCAAAGGATGACATAATGTAAAGGGGCCGCTGTACAAAAGCCACGTTCCTGAGTGAAGTCCTCTGTCTTCACTTCCTGCCCTTCCCATGGCTGTGGCGCAGGCAAGGCCCCAGGAGTGCGTGAAGTCACGGCGCAGCAACATGCGTGAGAGGACACAGAAGGCGTGTAAGCAGTTTAGATGGACCATCTAGTCAGAGCAATTGTGAGAAAGAGCTTTAGTCGACATTTTACTCTGGAAAGGATTCTGAGTCTAGATGTGGTTAAGTTTTGACTTCTGAAGAATTTGGTTCGAATGGACTTTTTGCTGTGTGGCTGCGGCCCCTCAGCCAAGGTCTTTGCGGCTCCCACAGCCCTTCCTGTGAGCTGCCTTCCTTGGCTCGTCACGCTCTGCTGTGATCCTGTACTTGGGAAGCAGTATGCAACAATATACTAAACATTTTTTGCATTAATTTTTTTCTGTATTTAGGATTATTTCTTAGATTCTCAAATGTGACATTAATAGGTCAAAATATATGCATGTTTTTAAGGAATATCCATACATACTATCAAATTATTTTCTAAGAGAGCTATTATATCTGTTCGTCTATCCACAAGTAGTATCTGTAAAACTAACTACTGTAGGTTGCCACTTCTGATCAGCATTGTGTTTTATTTTCAAAACATCTTTGCCATTTTAAATAAAAATTGTAACTGATGTTAGTTTATTAATTCACAATTGTTAGTCATCTGGTTTTCCTTTTCATGACTTGTCTGAATAAGACAATTATTAAATGAATGTGATTCCTATGAGAAGTATAAACCAGTATATCAGCACTGAAGTACTGATGCCCTTCTCGTGGCCCGGTCAAGCTTTCTTTCATAAATATAATAACGTACGTAAAGCAAAACGAGAAAGCAAGCCTCACCTTTCTTTAGAGATTCTGAGGAACCTTTTGCTGGCCTGCCTTCTCCTTCTCCTTCTCTTTCAGGTTCCTGTTTCCTAGGTGTCCCAGCTATCTCCTCCAGCTCCTTCTCCAGATCGCTATTTCTGATAAGGGCATAGTGGAGTTTCTCGTTTGCATCCTCAAACTTCTCCTCTGCCTGTCTGGCTCTGCTTTTGACCTCCCTGATGTGGACAAACGCACAAGACACACAACAAAATGAAAAGGGTCGAAAAAGTATCTTTGACATAGAAACTCATTGTCTAAAACAGGCAGTGGGATTAGATAAACGTGTCTGAAGGGGAGAAATAAGGGAAGCAGAAGAATCAATAATTCACCAAGAACGGGGGGCCCAGGAACTGCTTTGGATGTTGATGTCAGAGCAGTGATCACATAGTCATTTAAGAATACAACATACTTTTCGTTTCTTAGTAAAATCTGACTTTTGGGTATTTGGAATTTTCTATCGATTGCCAGGGAACCCCCTTTTAAGAGTTAATTTTGGTTTCTTTTAATTGATATGATCCAACAAAAAAAATTCAGTAGCATCCCTTCTTTTCTAGCACCTCTAAAACCAAACTTTACAATCAAGAAAACCAGTTTGGGATGCGCTTCTTAATTACCACAGCACACACTGTACGTCTGCATGGCTACGGTCTT
This sequence comes from Indri indri, assembly GCA_004363605.1. Lineage (NCBI taxonomy): Eukaryota > Metazoa > Chordata > Mammalia > Primates > Indriidae > Indri > Indri indri. The sequence goes on from RJWJ010018938.1 coordinate 8,325, forward strand.
TCCTTGGCACCCTCAGCCACCTCAGCTACATTGCCCTTCCTACTCTTTGGGTTATGTGACATTCTTTCTCAATCACAATAGTTTTCCCCAGCTCCGTTTATTTCCCCTAGTCGTCTCTGAGAAATACACTGGATTGGATCACTCCTAATAACCCCCACCGCCCCCACACACACACATATTTCTTTGACTTCCTCCATCCCCACTGTGGGTAAGCATGGATGTTCCGATCACAGCAACGTAGTTCATTGCCTTTAGCAGAAAACCTGGAGATCCCCGTCCCACGAGTGAGGACAGAGTGGGAGGGCCAAAGGTCAGCCAAGACGTGTGCATTTCTCGGCCAAACCTCCTGGCCGGCAGCATTCATCCTCTTACCACTGTGGGGCCTCATACTCACGTTAGCTTGTCTTGCATGTATTCGATTACAGCCATTGCTTCAAGATACTTTTGGGCCAAGGTGCCTTGGCTAGCTTCTTTTCTCTGACAAAGGAAAGACGCGATATAAATAAACTGAGAGCTCCAATAATTAATACTCGGCTTTTTCAGGGTGTTCTGGATCAAGCCTTCTGGAATATTCATTTTCTACTGCCTGTATTTATCTAGTAGATGGTTAAACACACCCTTAATACCAAAAAAGAATAGGGATTGCCCATGGCCAAGCAGCACAGCGGCTTCCCGATTATCCATGCTACAGGGAGGCGTGAGTTTGCGTACAGCTGTAAAGGAGAGGCGGGGAAATGGTAACGACACAAAGAAACAGAGAAAGAAAAGAGATTTAAAAAAATAAAGAGAAGGGTCAACATGTTTCTCTAATTAATCGAGGAAATTAACTTGTATATCTATCTTACTAACAATTTACTTCATTATGCTAAACATACAACACTACAAAATCCAATAACCTCTCTAAATTCCTCAGGCAACCTCATAAATATCAGTTAAAAGTATAAATCTTGCCGGGCAGAGAAAATACGAAAAAAAAAAGAACCTCTTTAATTTACTTTGACTCCAGATATATTCCCCAAAACAAAATAAAAGGGAGGTGGGAGAGGAAATTTAGAAGACGAAAACGATAAGCATATTTTCTAATGAATATTATGGTATTTTCCCAGAACCATGTACTTGTAAAAATCTCATTTGTCCGTATTTCGCAGTCAGCAGCGAGTACAAGGCAAACTCTACGTCATAGACGGAAGGAGGGACGCAAGGGGAGGCAGCCTGCCGTATCGCAGCGCGACCAAGCGGGCCAGCGCAGAACCTTCCGGGCCTCTCACCCTCGATCACACACCCCATCACACTACGCTTCCTTTTTCTAAAAGAAAATCGGAGTAAAGAAACTGTGTTAACTTTTCACTTTTATTCTAGATGTCTCTCTTCTTATTTCCTCTGTCACATACTTTTCTGTTTTGCGTGTGAATACTGTCATGTCTCAGCCCAGACTGGCAGCACGAGACACGGCTGTGCCTACACACACAGTAACATGCTACTAACTCATTTGATTTTTAACAAAATGGGGGTTTCAGAGTAGAGGCTTCTAGAACTGGAATTCCACACGTGGTTTTGCAGCCCCTGTGAAACAACTGCAACTGTAGGTGGAACCCCAGGGAAAGCGGGGTCATACGCGCTTAACTGCACGTGAGCCTTCCGACTCTCTCTCGTTCTACCAGTACATACACATTTAGTTACCATGTGCCCGGGAAACGCCCTGTGCTTTGATACTGGCAAGTACAGATTAATGTTTTGTGGTCCGTTTAACACCCTCCATGGGACATTGCCATGGTCAGAAATGCTGCACTCTGGGCTGCTGGCATCTTCGATGGGAGCCAGGTGGTGTCACCCACGTGCTAACGCAGATGCTAATCGCAGGTACTGCCATGGCCCCTTCTCGTTTCTTAACCTTCCTCCGCCTGTTACACGTTTTCACCCACTGTGTGACGCGGACGAACGTGGCTCTTGGTGTCATTTGCATTCGACCCTCTTCGCCTGTGCCTGTCTGCTGTGGCTTCAAGCTGGTCTCTGTCTGACTCCCATTCTGTCTCTGGCCTCTTTGCCTTGGTCTTCCCGGGCCTTGACTTTTCCAGTGGGTTTGGGCTTGGACTACCCTCTTTGGCTTGGGAGTGCCGCAGGGAAGCTCTGACTCCAGGCTCAGCTCCGTGGGATCCAATTCCCAGCACTGAACTCCTAGCTGGACTTAAGGCTCCTACCAGTTCTTGACATATTTTCCAGAGTCACCAATTTCAAGGCACCTTCCCTGTTGCTGTTATAAAGAGGGTAAACGAATCACTGCTCCTAATACTTGTGCCAGGGGTACATGGTGTTGCATAAGGAAAACACAGATCTCTGAGGGCCTCTTTCAGCCCAAATGACAGAGGCGAAGGCAGAATGTCTCATCTTGCGTTGAAAATACTGCTGATCCCCCAAGTCTGGCCCCTACTCTCCTTTCCAGAGGAGCCCGCAGGCGATCCAGCAAAATTCCTGATCTTCCCCAAACATTTATAACTCTTTGTGTACAGTCGGGACCCATGGTTTTAAGATGACCCTGAAAGACAGTGTTTCTAATGTCTGCTTGTCAGGGTGGCTGAGCTACAGGCAGCCCTGTTCACACAGCCGAGCACTGCATTTAGAGTCCACTGTAGCTCCAGACATTTTCAGTAGTCTCAGGGAGAGTTGCTGAATTAGTCGACTCACATTTCCACTGGTCAGATGACACGTTAAAGAATTCAGGCTCCTTGCCCTACAGGGACAATATTGGAATGACTGACTCAGAGAGGACCACAGGGTTTCCATTCTCAGAACCGATTAAACTAGGCCAGATCTGAAGGCAGCCTGGTCTTCCCTGAGTGGGGCACAGGCACAGTCAGGGCTGCTTAGCGGGACCGTGAATCAGGTCTGGTGCCGAATTGAGGAACTGTGCTTGTGTGTGGCATGGCGGGCTGTTTCTGTGCGTGGATGCCCACTTCGAGCGCGATCCCCGGGAACTCCCACAAAGCCCTGTCTCTCAGCTAACCGAGGAGAGCTTTCAGTAACGGGTTGCCAGACATCTGCTACGGTGGACTCCAGAGCATCAGGTAACAATATGAATGAGGCCCTGACTGATCAGGCCAAGCCATTAGCCTGCCCAGCCTGATGGTGACTTACTACCACTGCTCTTGAGATATCACTCGAATCTCAACCCCTGGAAAATCCCCTACAGGAGTTATTTGCATGAGGGAACACAGGGAGTAAATGAAATTCTCCGTGCTCAGGTCCCCAGCCCGGTGGTCTGGAGCCACTTCTCACCTGAAACCTAGGACCCAGCTACTTCCTGGAGCTCTGATGTTCTACGACTCAACTCCCAGAGACACGGCAAGTTACACCTGCAGGCCACAAGGTTTCTGCTTCTCCATCCTTTCCTGCCTTGTATCTTTCCTTCCCCAATGCCAATCCAATGTCCTGCCTCCTGAGAGTTGTGCTTTTAGACCAGGAAGAGAAAGGGTGCAGCTACCCATTAGGCCTGGTGCCTTGGGCTTGTATCCCTACTAAATGGTTATTTTTGTTCTTAGGACCAGAGGCTGAGTGTTTGTGGAAAAGGATAAAGAAAAACAAACAAACAAAAGAAAAACTTACAGTGAAAGTTTTGAAACCTTAAACTGCCCACAGGGAGCCCGGCTATCTTTGTGGATGGAAGAAACATGGGGCTCAGTCCCTGCCTGCTCCGAGGGTCTTGCAGTGCAGCCTAAAACCAAGATACACATTCCCCAGCTCCGCTCCCTAGCCCACACCTCCTGACATCACAAGCCAGTTCAAGGAGACTTTATTCTCGGGGTACCGATATCTCCAAATATCAACCTTGTCGCCAGCTAGCCCAGCGCCAGCAAGCCTCCTCCGCTCGAGCACGCGGCGACCCCCCCACCCGAGCAGTGCCCCAGACACCGTCCCACAGGACAGTGTGGCTCGTCTCGATCTCCAGGAACTTGCAAGTAATCGCACATCTGCATGCAAGTAATTGCACATCTGCATGCAAGTAATCGCACATCTGCATGCATTTTGGTCCACTCTCCAGACCACTTGGTTAGTGAGAACCTAGACAGTTTGGTCCTCGGTGATCTATGGCAGCAGCAGCAAAGTTTCAAAAGCCTAGAGAAGGACTTTCTGGGCCGTGACCCCTCAGCCGGGCTGCCCACACGGCCCCACACCAGACGGGAGCGTCTGGGCGCAGCGAGCCCCACCCCATCTCTGCGTGCGATGCTCCCCGGCTTTGCCCAGCCTGTGGGCTCCTGCTCTCCCACCCGCTTCCTGCTGGCTCTAGGCCTGACCCAGATGCCCGTCCCGGATGGCACAGCAGGGTACTTAGCTCAGGAACCAAGTCTGAGGCAGGAGGGCTTGTGGCTGGGACCAGTGGGAATTAGCAGATAAAAAGGTCCTATCTTTTGTTTCCTTCTTTTTTTTACACGTCTCATGACATTGTATTCCATTCCCACTGCTTCCTCTTACATCTCTGCCTCACAGTTTTAATCAGTGAGATATCAATGTGTCATTTTTCAAACTTAGTAAAAAGGCACCACTTTGGGAGAATGTGCTTATAACCCCTCACCCCACGCACCACTCTCACCCCAATTTTGCTAGTTCCCACCTGACTCTCCACATGGTTTCTTCCAGTTCTTCCTACCAGAGTTGGGTCCTATTTCCAGCAACCTCCCTGGATATACCTCCCTGCGATTTGCCTCTGCTTTGAGCCACGCCTCCACCTCGGAGACCCAGCTACCATCCACAATTCGCCCTCACGAAGCCCCATCACCACCACTGCGTACAACGCCGCCCACTCAAATGCATCAGACCCCCAGCAACGAGATGGTTCTTAACTTTAGGATCGAGAACTGTGATGAAATTGATTCCTCCCCCTAACCTCAATCCAAGAAAATGCCCTATCTGAACACACACACAAAATGCTGCACACAATTTCCGGGGATTAATGAGATAGAGCCCATCCACAGACTCCCAAAGTCATGGCTCTATGTGGGCAGCGAGATATTAATCCACAGCTGACTTGAGCCTACCATGGTCCTACAATGAAATTTCTGTGGAGAAATTTTAAATCTGCTTTCTTGATATGTTTCCATAACCATTGTCTCTATGTTTTCAACTTCCCAATAATTCTTGTGGTTGCAGGTATGTGCTTATTACAGCTCTCAATGAAGTCTACTTGATATTTAAAAATTGGTCAAATATTGACCAAGAGATTGTAAAACTAAGTAAAGGGATGAAATAGTGATAGTAAAATGAGATTTAAAGATGAGAATGAGAGGTTTTTGTAAAGTTAAGGTAAAAAAATAAGAGCTTTCCAGGGATTATGCTGGAAGAAAAAATATGTAAATACATTACTTAGGAGCTTCTGGTCCTCTTGGAAGAGCTAAAAGTTATGTTGGAGCCATATACTTTTCATACAATGTTAAATAATTTTGAATTTCCTAGTTGGGTTCAGATACGTACCCAGGAAGACAACTCATCTGTACATAGTAGAGGCTTGGAATGAATATTTTTGTCTTCTCCAATGAATCGAATGAGTTTTTCCTTCTCTGTAGATGCTGGAAGTTGCTGGAGCAGAGAAACACCAGAGGTCTGTCAGCGAGCTGGGGTGTGCACAGTGGCACATCGAGTCACCTCGCGCCACGTCAGAAACTTCAACTTTCTATTTGTCTTAATCACTCGGCAAGCATTTTTGAAGACTCATCCACAGGAAACACTGAGAAACGGACGGAGATGAGGGACTGGGGATAAGGGGATACAGCTACGGAAAAACAAAGAGCATTGCTCCCAGACTCTAGGAACTCACCGTGCACCAGGGGAGAGAGGCGACAGGAGGAGTAATCGTGGCACAACACGATCACTGTTAGCACTCGGGTGTATTCCGAGGGCTGTCTGCACCCAGAAAAGGGCCCTGTATTCTGCCTAAACACTTCAGGAAGTGTTCACGAAGAAAACGGTATTTGAAGGCTGAACAGGTACTTGTATAATAGAGAAGAAAAGGCCTGAACTAAGTCCACAGATAACAATAACAATAATAATAGCAGTAGTAGTAATGGTTCCCATTTATTCTGTGCCTTCTATATGCCAAGCACTTTACCAGAAATAAAACAGAAAATGCTGGTCAACAGAGGCTTGGGTGTTGTACAATTTTTTTGTTCTGTTGTCCAGCCTGTACAGTGAGTAGAAGCCTAGGACGGAGCCTGGGATCATGCTCAACATTGAAACTACATGCGAAGAAAAAACATGTCAGGGATGTAAACCAAGACGTCGTACAGCGTGTTAGGCAATCATGAGCTCCGGAAGCCAAAGGCAGTGGTAGTCTGTCTAGGGATTAGCAAGGGCTTTTATGCCAGACTCATCGGGGTTCGAGTGTGGGTTCTGCCACATATAGCTATATGAATTCTGGGTGAGTCATTCAACCTTTCCGAGCTTCTGTTTTCTTATCTGTGAAATGGGGGCAATAATACGTGCACCAAAGTTGTGTTGTGAGATCAGAAATAACATGAGCAGAGAATATTGCTCATCACAGGCACTCAGTTATTGGTAGTTATTATTTTATTATTATTATTTTTTAAATGCCCCCAGAAGTGTTGTTATTATTGCAAATATCCCAGCAGGTGTGAAGACAGAGTGAGGGAAGGAGAGGTGTGGGGAGGGACCCGGCAGGAGGGAGGGACAGTTCAGGATGGGCACTGAAGAAGTAAAGATATGGAGTTTTAAACTATTATTTGAAAAATCTGACAATGAAGGGATAAAAAAAATAGCACCAGGGTGAGAAGTAGACTGTGTAGTTAATAGGAGTATGGATAAGAAGAGACTAAAGGGAAATCATTGGATTTAGAAAGGAAAATAAATGACAAAAATAAGTCTGTCTGCAGGTATGGTTAAATCTATATCAGGAAAAAAAAAAAGGAAATTGAAGAGTTCATTCCAGATGATCTCTCTTTTTTTTATTTTTTGAGACAGGTTCTCACTCTGTCGCCCAGGCTGGAGTGCAGTGGCTTCATACAGCTCGCTGTAACCTCCAACTCCCAGGCTCACATGGTCCTCCTGCCTCAGCCTCCCAAGTAGCTCAGACTACAGGTGCTTGCCACCATGTCCGGCTAATTTTTTTAAAAGCTTTTTAGTAGAGACAGGGTCTCACTGTGTTGTCCAGGCTGGTCTCTAACTCCCGGGCTCGAGCAATCCTCCTACCCAGCCTCTCAAAGTGCTGGGATTACAGGCGTGAGTCACTGTGCCCGGCCCAGATGACCCACTTCTACTTTCCAATGTGTGTGTGTACTTTAAAAAGATAAAGGGAAAGGAAAAAATTCTACTAAACAATCTTACGTCTTCTGCTTTCTTGTCTTCATTTTTCTCCTGAGGTTTCCTATCCTCCTCACTTTCCTCTTCATCCTCTTTAAAAGACATGTCTATGTCAGGCTCAATGAATAATTTTATAGCTTCCTGTGAAATGAAACAATGTGATCATAGCTTAGTGTATATCAATATTAATAATTATTCATTCAAAGATATTTAATGAGCACTAATCCTATAACTGGGTACTGTGGTAATGATACGCAGGTTAGTGTAATGCTAGGCTAGTGGTGATGATGCAAAGGTTAATAGGAATTCTCCCTGCCCTTAAGAAGCTGACAACTTCACGGACAAGAAAATGCTATGGATGCGTTCAGTCCCACAGTAGGAGCACCTGACCTAGACCAGGTAGTGGGCAGGGGTGAAAGAGGGAGTTGGTCAGGAATATTTCCTGAAGGAGATAATGTCTGAGTTTCTTCTTAAAGGGTTAAGAAGGGAAAGAAGAAGGCACAAAAGACTTCTAGGCAGATGTTCTACGTATAGGATTGGTTCTGAGAATAAAAGTGTTAATCGTTCAATAGGACAGAAACCAAGAGGCAGATGAACAGGGCAGATCACAGGGGAAAGACTTGTCTGTTATGCCAGGGAGGCTGGTTTTTATTCCGAAGGCATCGATAAATTGACTGATCTGCTTTGCATTTTCCACAATCACTCGAGCAACAGGAGAGCACATTGAAAGAAGAGGAAGGAGGGGGAGAAGAAAGGCAGAAAAGCAAAACACAAGGAGGGAATGAGCCCCCCGTGGTTGCGGGAATGAACAGGATGAGGGCTGAACAGGTATTTAAGAGGTGACTCTCAGATGTGGGACGGTTGGGAAAGGGCGCGTCCCGAACGACAGTGGGTTACGGTTTAGGCCGCTAGGCAGACGACGGTGCCATTCACAAAGACAGTGCACAAAGTCAGACAAGCAGGTCTGGGGAGAGGGCTGAGTTCGAACTGGGCTGTGTGCGTCTGAGGCACCACCGAGGTACCCGGTGGACATGTCTAACACGGAGCCGGACATACGGACCTGGAGTTTAGACGGGGATTCGGGCTGAAGACGGAGACGAGGCGGCTACCCGCACTCAGCTTAGAGTCAAGAAGGTAAAGCATATCCCAGGGCGACCACGGACGTAGCGAGAGGACGAGACCTCAGGGCGGGGCTGCGGCCGCAAGACCAGGGCAGGGGGGGAGCCCGCGAGACGCCGGGAAACCGAGAAACGCGGGCAGCAGCGAAGGCCTGGCGGGGCCGAGCCGGAGCAGCCCCGGGAGAGGACGGGCAGCCGCGGGTGGGGCTTCTCGGGGAGCCTGGAGAATCATCGAGAAGCAACGGGACACGCTCGGAGTGAAGGAGACGGTGCCGGGGTGACCCGCTCGGCAAGACGGAAGGCCCCGGGGGGGTCCGCACGCGGGAAGAGGGGTCAGACCCTGGGAGCCCGCGAGCCCAGCCGTGGGGGCGCCACGACCCGGCGGAGCCAGACTGGCGGGCCGGCAGGGACCCGGCGCCTTCGCTCCCGCTCTGCTCGCAGGTGCCGGGCGCCTGTCCGCGCGGGGCCCCCGGGCTGGGGGGTCGGGGGCACAGACGCGTCGGGCACGGGACCGGGAGCCGGGCGCACCTCCGCCCACCGGGCTGCAGCGGGATGGGCACCGGCGCCAACTCCCGCCCCGGTGGGACGAGGGCAGGGAGAAAGCCCCGGCCGCCCAGACGCCTGGCCCGCGCCCTCCCCGCACGGCTCCTGCGCCGCCACCCAGTGCCCTGGCCGTGCCGCCGAGGCTCCCACGCGGCTGCCGGCCCTGCGACCCGGCCCCGAGGCTCCCACGCCGCTTCCCGGCCCTGCGACCCGGCCCCGAGGCTCCCACGCGGCTGCCGGCCCTGCGACCCGGCCCCGAGGCTCCCACGCCGCTTCCCGGCCCTGCGACCCGGCCCCGAGGCTCCCACGCCGCTGCCGGCCCTGCAGCGCCGCCCACGCAGCTCCTGAGCTGCCAGCGGGTCCCACTGCTCCACCTCTAAAACTCCTATGCTGCCGCCCGGCCCCACGGCGCTGCCCCTGTACTGCCACCTGGACCCCGGCCACGTTCCCACGGTCCCCACACGCTGACTGGTGGGAACCACCCCCATGGCCCAAAGCTCTGCCAAGGAACCCCTATCCAGGAACCGCCATTGCACCTGGACCCAGGTGGAGTGGATGCCCACAGCCCGACACCCCTGCGACCACTGCCGAGATAGCCCTGCCCCGCTGCCATGACCACTGGCACCACCGTGGCGAGACCCGGGCAGAGCAATCTCCCGCGATGCCAGCCTCCGTGAAGAGGGCCTCGCCCAGCCCCCAGCCTGAACTTCCAGCAGCGGCCTGGGGGACAACTCACCACTCAGCATGAAGATGGTCTGCCACCAGCTTAGACTGCGACAATCCCAGGGGAACAGCACAGCAGGAACCAGCTACGCCACAGGTGCCAGTGCATCCGTCCCCCTCCCTCGGGTCAGTTTTCTGGAGTAGGCCACAAAAGCCCCCTCCAGGGACCTCTCCTTCTTCTAAGCAGGAGAGTTCCAAGCAAAAGAGAACAGAAACCTCTCTGCCCTGAGCTGAGAGAAGAGCTTTCAGATGAAAAGACACCACCAAGAACTCAGGCAACAGGAAAAAACAAGCTAGTTCAACTGCCCCAAAGGATCACAGCAGATCCACAGCACTGGATCCCAACCAAAAGGAAATTACTGAAATGTCAAAAATGGAATTCGGAATATGGATGGCAAATAAGATGAATGCAATTAAAGAGAAAGTTGAAAACCAGCACAAAGAAGCCAAAAAAATATTTCAGGACATCAGTGAAAAAAATGAAAAGTTGCAAAAGAGATAGGCAACATAAGAAAGGATACGACAAAACTTACATACACTGGGGAAAAGAATCCTTATTCAATAAATGGCACTAGGAAAACTGGATAGCCACATGTAGAAGACTGAATCAGGATCCACACCTTTCACCTCTCACAAAAATCGACTCACAGTGGATAACAGACTTAAACCTAAGGCATGAGGCTGTAAGAATTCTAGAAGAAAATGTTGGAAAAACCCTTATAGACATTGGCCTAGGCAAAGAATTATGAAGAAGACCCCAAAGGCAATCACAGCGATAACAAAAATAAATGGGACCTGATCAAATTAAAAACCTTCTGCACAGCCAAAGAAACTGTCATGAGAGCAAACAGACAACCTACAGAATGGGAGAAAATTTTCGCACGCTACACATCCAATAAAGGGCTGATAACCAGAATCTATTTAGAACTCAGGAAAATCAGCAAGAAAAAAATCAAACAACCCTATCAAAAAGTAGGCAAAGGACAAGAACAGAAACTTTTCAAAAGAAGACAGAATAATGGCCAAGAAACATATGAAAAAATGTTCAACATCTCTAATCATCAGGGAAATGCAAATCAAAACCACAATGAGATATCACTTATCTCCAGTGAGAATGGCCTTTATCAAAAAGTCCCAAAACAATAAATGTCGGCGTGGATGCGGAGAGAAAGGAACACTCACTCATACACTGCTGGTGGGACTGCAAACTAGTGCAACCTCTGTGGAAAGCAATATGGAGATACCTTAAAGAGATACAAGTAGATCTACCATTTGATCCAGCAATCCCATTACTGGGCATCTACCCAAAAGAACAAGAGACATTCTATAAAATAGAATGTTTTATAGAATGCACTCGAATGTTTATAGCAGCACAATTCACAATTGCAAAGATGTGGAAACAACCCAAGTGCCCATCAATACATGAGTGGATTAATAAAATGTGGTATATGTACACCATGGAGTACTCTCAGCCACAAAAAACAATGGTGATCTAGCACCTCTTGTATTATCCTGGATAAAGCTGGAACCCATTCGACGAAGTATCCCAAGAATGGAAAAGTAAGCATCACATGTACTCACCAGCAAATTGGTTTCACTGATCAACACCTAAGTGCACACATAGTAACAACATTTATCGGACATAGGGCAGATGGGAGTGGGGAGGAGGGGATGGGTACCTACATACATAATGAGTGTGGTGTGCACCACCTGGGGGATGGACATGCTTGAAGCTCAGACTTGGGTGGGACAAGGGCAATATGCGTAACCTAAACATTTGTAACCCCATAATATGCAGAAATAAAAAAAAATTAGTTTTATCATTTTGAAAAAAAAAAGAAAAAGTCATTTAGGGAATTTCAAAATATATCAGAAAGCTTCAACAAAAGGCCAAACCAAGAAGAAGAAAGACTCTTAGAGCTTGAAGACAAGGCTTTTGAACTAAACTAGTAGGTCAAAGATGCATAAAAAAGAATAAAGAAGAATGAAAATCACCCGGAGACATATGAGACTGTGTGGAGTGGGCTGATACACTCATTATAGGTATCCCTGAGGGATAAGAAGAAAAAGTGAAGAACATGGAAAACCTATTCAAGGGAATTATTGAGGAAAACGTCCCTGGTATCACCAGAGATTCAGATATCCAAAATACAAAATTTTTTAAAAAGTAGCAGTATAGAAGGAGACAAATATCAAGGGACATATTTTTTAGGTTGGAGAAATGACCTTGTTTTACATTGTTTTAAGACTGATAAGAATGGAACTATTGGAGAGGAAGACATTAAAGATACAAAAGAGAGAGGACACCGGACATGGAATTCAGTGCTCAAAGGAAGAAATAACCTGGGGCGGGAAGACTGAGAGTGGACGGCAGGAGGAAGGGTGAGAGCAGGAGCAGGTAAGGCTGGGGTCTGCTTCAGGAAGCCGCAGGGAGCTCCCCCCTGAAAGCCATTCTTTCTCTCGTAAAATCGTCTGCTAAGAAAGTGAGGAAAGATGTTTGGGTGGATGCTTCCCTTCCTTAAAGGGGAGAGGAGCTGCTGATACTCTTGGTCAGAACCAAACTCTCTTCTGTTAGAGTAAAGGAATGAGGATTAAGCACATTGTTTGGAAAAAGCTGCTGAACCTCATCTACTGAAACACATGAAGAACCCGAATAAGGACCAGCGCAAATACCTCTTCTCCAAGTAGGTGCTCTATTTCTTCATATGTAAACAACTTTATTTCTCTGCCTTTGATATCAGAAAGGAGGTGAGAGCATGTGTTGATCCATTCATAACATTCTCTCTGAGAAGAGATAAAAGATTACTAAGCAGAAAAAATCAGATTACACCAACTCATTCATTCACTCACTCCTATCGAGGAGCTCCTAAATATTCCTCTAAATATAACTCCATTCGGTCACTTTGTACCAGTTCAGTTCAAAGATTTTTGCAGAGGTGACTTATGATGAACACAGAACTAAATCGTATTATCTCTTACCGGCAGGGTTTGGGATCTGGGTTGCAAAGGGACAGGGAGAGGTGACATGCCTCAGAACTAGAGAAAGATTGCTAGGGTTACTGACACCTCAGTGTCTCTCCTAATAAATTTTATGCAAGTGACCAGGTCACCCAGGTCAATATTATTATGCTTGCATAATAATAATAATAATAGAAATAGCAAATACTTACATGGTACTTACTTATATGCCAGACTGTTCTAAGCATTGTGCATACTATTAACTCATTTGATCCCTAATATGAGATATGAACTGTTATGATACTCATTTCTTTTTAGATGAGGAAACTGAACAGTTCAATATCTTGCTCAAGGTCATACGTAGATAAACAGTTAAGCGTGATGCTTGGATTCTAATCTAGGTGGTCTGTACTCTTAACCACTACAATAATATTATTCTCTCTGCCCCAAATAAAGAGAATAAATAAAGATTTGAGAGACTGTTTTGGAAAAGGTGCTCACCCCTTATCTACTGAGATACAGAAAAGGTCTACAGCAGGCCTCATCCACCTAAAGCAAATAGTAAAACTATATTTACTTTACCAAGGTCTCCCAATAGCTAAGATCTAATTTTAATGTTTAAAATGTACATTATTCCTTATTAGCAAGTAAAAGCAGTGAGAACTAGGCAACATTGTCTTCCCTGGGAAGGGAGATCTAGCTACTCTATTAAAACAACTGTACTAGCTGGGTGAAGGGCTCACACCTGTAATACCAGCAGTTTGGGAGGCTGAGGCAGGAGGATGGCTTGAGCCCAGGAGTTTAAGGTTGCTGTGAGCTGTGATCACACCACTGCACTACACCTGGGTGACAGACTGAGACCCCATCTCTTAGTTGAGTTTTAGCCCTAATGTCACCTAGTTAATTGTGAGTTCTTGAGTAAACGCTTAATAGTCCTCGTCTATAGGTGACCCCTATGAGCTGGTAAATGTTTAACAACCACCTCTCAGGGGGGAAGGGGGGCCCTGATTTGTAGCATTTTCTGAATTCCGTGGTGGAAATCCTCCCACCATGGCAATTTCCATGATTTTCATCAGTTCGGTATGTTATCACTGAACGTGGAGTTGGTGAGATGTGTACCCGGTCGACTCTCGTGAGCCAGTGTGAATCTCCGTCATACCACTGCCCCTAAAGATCCTTTCAGCTATAAAATTTGATGAATATACTACCGAAACTCCTTTATTGTACCTAGAACAAAGCATTAGTTAATTTTAAAAAGAGTAACAACTTTTTAAAAATTTTATTTCTTCACTTAATTCACCATTCATAAGAAATAATTCAACTGATCTCTAGTTAAATTTGCATACTATGAAACAGATACTAGTCATTTTCTTACAAACTTCTGAGATACTGGAAATATTATCATAAGACTTCTGATGGGGAAAAATTGCTTTTGGTGGAACTTTTACAATAATCTATAGAGTTAATCAAGTTTTCCTTCAAAACCTTTGACATCATCTTTATAGACCAGGATAGCTTGGTTACTAATCAATACATGCGGATCTCTTTCCATGAATACTCCTCTTATTTAACTCTAATAAAATCTGACTCAAGGCTGTAACAAGGCTTCTAGTGTGAAGTAAAGGACTAAAATTCAAGTTTGATGTAAAGGAGGGTTTAAAAAACAAGGGATGGTTCCAAATGTCAAGCCGATTATAGTGGATGGAAAGGAGGAACAGGCTGTAGGAGCTGGCCTTTTATATGGTATCAGTGTTAAGACAATGGCTGGTAATGGAGTCATTAAGAATCCAACATCCCCAAACCCTCCTAGCAGTGGGGAAATCGGAGGCTTCCTTGAGCTTACCTGTTGGAACACCATGTGAGGCCAGTTCCTAGCACCTCTCTTCAAAGTCCTACTTTGGAGGACCAAATCCTAGAACTGACAGTGGCATCATGGGTAATATAAAGGAGCTACTTTAGCTCAGAGTGGACGGCAGGGTCTTGAGAGATTACACAGAGCAGAGATGAGAATACATGGCAAGGAGGTAGTCAGTTATAGCTAGAAATCAGTTTGAAAAGCCCCAGCTAGAAGTTCTCATTTCCATCATGGTCGGCATTTCTTTGGTATTGAGAGGAGATAGTTCCTTCCCACACATTCTTAGCACCGTCAGCTGCTAGGCGACATGTGTCTTTTTATCGGTGTTGGCCTGCTGAAGGGTATCTCAGAGATCCTTCCAGGAAATCAGCCATCTGTTCAGATTATGACGGTCCTCCAGTGTATCAGTGGTCTAATTCTAGGTGCTTTAAACACTAGAGATGGTCATGGGGGTGGGTGAAGCTCTGTGTGGTGAGACCACGTTTCTAGGCAAAGGCAATTTTAGAATGAGGATTTCAGGTTGCTCTGAGGTATACCTCCCTATGAAAGTTAAGGCTCTAGCAATGCAGGGGACACTACTGTGAGGGGCCCATCCTGAGGGAGCCCTGAGGATCTCTATAAAACCACCCTGGGAGGTTCTGTGAAGGCCTCGTGCTCGGCCCCAGGCCCCCGCTGAAGCTCCACGGCCTGACTGTTCTTTCGAGAACCGACACGTTCCACCAGTGCTACTTAGTCCTCTGTTAAGCTCTTTCCCACTTACTAACCCTTCTCTAGTGATCTCAGATGAGTAAACTGGGGAAATGTTATCAGAGGAAGCTGAGAATGTGCTCTCACACCAGAAGTAAGACTGTTAATTGACCCCGTGTTTGGACCTTTTTTTCCTGACCAAACGCATGTGCCCATCCTCTAAGCCCGAGGCTGAGGCCTTTCACGGGTATGTCCGACTAGTTTATAGCAGGGGCTCAACAGGCTGCCCGTCGCTCTGGGAGTGGTAGTACTCTTCATAAAAAGTGGTTAGTTCTACCTTCATTGGCGTCACGTGAAATTCAAATTCATCACCATCCTTGACTGCTACCATCTTCCCCTGGTCTCCTACGTGACCTCTGTGGCACACAACTCTTTATGACGTCAGTCTCTACAGCACTCTCATGACCTGATCCATATCTCAGAAGGTGAAAAGTGGAGGATGATTTTCCAGAGAAGCCTTGTCTAACTAACGTGGGTATATGGTGACTCTGTGTGGCTTGTACCACAATCCCTGACCTACTAGACTGATATGTGGATAACATCAGCGACAGTTTCCCACAGCGAATGTTTCCTTGGGCTCCTTTTCTACAAAGGATATTTTCATGTTGCTGGACGGGGTTCTGAAGCAGGAATCTCCCACATAAACATCTTTCGGAGTGTTTGGTCACTCTTACTGATGGCTCCTACTCCACTTTTTCATCCTAACAGCCTAGATAAATTGCTTCTTCAAGAAGAGATAGGGGTCATCTAGCTCCCCAAGACCACTAGGGCAGTCTGGTGGCTAATGGCTGCATTTACCTTCCACCCGATTCTGGCGTATCTTGATCCAGGCTGACCTCGCAGAGCTGAGCTCTAGTTCGATGTGGGGGCCCATGTTCCAGGAGGACTCAGTCCTTGGGGTCCTTGCTTTATGCCTATGTCTGAAAGAAGCTGGTTTCAGCGTCCCCTCCTGGGAATGAGAACTGCTTGCACCTAAGTCTTTATTCAAGACTTGGAGGCACTGTCGGGTCCCGGCATCCAGTAAGTGTGTACGGGACTACTACGGCCCAGAGCCACTACTGAAAACCCGGAAACATAGTCCCCAGCAAGCTACCTTTAGAAAGTCTAAAATTAGAAAGACTGACTATACCAAAGTGTCAGTGAGGGTATGGAGCAACTGGAAGTCTCGTGCGCTGCTAGCAGTAGTGTAAAAACGGCTCAACCACTTTTTAAATATTGATATATCACAGTTGTACATACCTTGGGGGGCATATGTGATATTCTGATGCGTGTGTACAATGGGTAATGATAAATCAGGGTAATTGAGATATTTATCACCTCGATCATCTTTGTGTTGGGAACATTACAGTTCTTCTCTTCTAGCTATTTTGAAATACACAATCAATTGTAGCTAACTATAATTTCCCTACTGTACTCTAAAATATTAGAACTCGTTCCTTCTATCCGACTGGATTTTTGTATTGATTAACCATTTTGGAAGATAGTTTGACAGTTTCTTTCAAAGTTAAACACACACATTCCACATGGCTCAGCCGTTCCATTCCTAATATTAACTAAAGAGAAATTAAAGGATTTGTCCATTTAAAGATGTGTACATGAATATCCATGGAAGCTTTGTAATAATCAAAAACAAGAAACAATTTAAATGCCCATTAATAGAGAATATGTAAATAAATTACATATATACCCCCACAATGAAATACTACTCAGAACTAAAAAGCATAAATTTTTGATAAAAGTAACAATATGTGTGAATCTCAAAGTGACAACGTTTAGTCAAAGAAGTCAGACAAAATAAGAGTATATTCTATATAATTCTGTTTATATAAATTCAAGAAAATGAAACATAATCTTTGTATTAGAAACTAGATCAAATATTGCCTGGGGACAGGAAGAGGCTAGAAGGAGAGAATACAAAAAATTACAAGAAAATTTTGGGTACATTGGCTATGTTTTCTATTTTTACTGTAGTGATTTTTTTTTTTTTTTTTTTTTTTTTGAGACAGAGTCTCACTCTGTTGCCCGCCGGGCTAGACTGCCGTGGCATCAGCTTAGCTCACAGCAACCTCAAACTCCTGGACTCAAGCGATCCTTCTGCCTCAGCCTCCCGAGTAGCTGGGACTACAGGCATGCGCCACCATGCCCGGCTAATTTTTTCTATATATTTTTAGTTGTCCGGATAATTTCTTTCTATTTTTCGTAGAGACGGGGTCTTGCTCTTGCTCAGGCTGGTCTCGAACTCCTGAGCTCAAACAATCCACCCGCCTCGGCCTCCCAGAGTGCTAGGATTACAGGCGTGAGCCACCGCGCCTGGCTGTAGTGATTATTTTTATAAGTATATACATATTTTAGAACTTATAGAATTATACACATTAAATATGTACAGTTTGTTTTATGTCTATTAAACCTCAAAAAATCTGCTAAAAACTAATAAAACAAAATTAAGGGGAAGACAGAATTATTACCTTCATACTATCGAGCTCATGAAGTTCCTTAGCAGCACCTTTTTCTGAGTGAAATGCTTTATTCAGAGTCATTGTAGTTACCAGCCCTTTGCAACAACTGCAAAAGAAATAATAAAAATTAAAATTGTTTTGCAAAGCATACACGCACTCACCAAGACCTGCTTGTTGTTGGTTCCTCTTCTAAGTGTTTAAAATCCAAAAATGTACATAGTGAAGTTTACCGTAATGATTCAGCTACTGCCTCACCAAGAAGACTAATTTGTCCCTTTATCAATTTCTCACCCTTCTCCTGTTTCTCCCCTCCATCTCTCTCACTCCTGACCATCGGTAACATTAAATTGAAATGAAGGGAAAAATTGTCTAGATTGTAAAGGCTACTTCCCAAATTTAAAGGAATCATAGCGACAGTATGCATCTTAGTTAATAGATTATAATTTTTTAGACCTCATCTTTGTTCAGTGGAATCTTCTAGCTTTTCAGATATAAGGGTTTTTTCATTTTTTAAAAGAGATGTTTTGGTTGGTATTTAGTGAAGCACATAAAAGTATACATTCAGCTTTGCATGTAATTATATAGGAAACTACAAGCTGCTTCTTAAGTGCCCCCCAAGTATGTGCAAAAGCACAGGATGTATCATCTTATATAGCAAGTGAGGTTTTTTTTTTTTTTAACTAATTCTCATCCCATATACATACACTTCCCATCTTGCATATGTTAACACTGTTTTCAAAAGAATTCTAAGGCCATTGGGAGAATATCAAAATCTCACATTATAACTGAGTATAGTGTTGAAGCTAGTTGAAAAATTGAACTAGTATTTCTTTCACGGTTTTAAAATAACCCTTATTGCTACTACTTCACTGCTGTTCTCTTCTCTGCTTCATGTCACATTTAATCTTCAAAAGCGCAGCAATGAAACAACCAGAGAGTTTCACCTGCTCACGTAGCTGGAGTACTGGGACAGCTTTTTCGTCAGTGCAATTGCATCCAGCTCTAATTGTGCAACTCCTATATCACGCTTCTTGGCACCTTCCTCCTCTGACCCTGGAAGAGTGTCCTGATCGGTAAAGTCAGGTATCATCACAATCAGCAAATTTACCATCCACTGGATCATAGATATATGCAACTCATCTATCTGTTAAAAAAAACGATTACAATACAAATGACCAATGTTAAATAAATTGAACAGTAAAAACCACACTAAATTTAAATTTAAAAATAGAAATGATCACACCCGTGTCCAACTTTCAATAGCACTGTAATTCTTAATGAAATCGAATCGTCACTACTCAGCTAGTGTGGCCTTGTTTTTTTTTGCTCACCGTACCACATTAAACTACGCCCTCGTCTTTAGATAGGCGAAGGGTACTAACCCGCTAAAGCCGCAGTTCCCAAACTGTGTACCAAGGCATTCCCGGGCTCCCCAGCAAACTCACAAGGATACCATGGGATCTTAAATTGAGGGAAATAACACCAATATGTGCCATCTGCCAGACACAGCATGGACTTGGCATAGTTCACAGTTTCAACTTTAGATGGACTGTACCACTTTCCATGGCGTGTCTTTTTTGAAGCTGGCTGGAATGTGGGTTGTACAATACAGACGAGCGCTCTGAGAAAGCAACGTGGCACGGGAAACGCAGGGGGTGATGTTCCATCTGATGCCATGGCTAGAGAAGCTGCACGATGCCCAACAGGCACACGCATTTCATT
The DNA here is from genome assembly GCA_004363605.1 of Indri indri. NCBI lineage: Eukaryota > Metazoa > Chordata > Mammalia > Primates > Indriidae > Indri > Indri indri. The sequence continues at coordinate 27,752 of RJWJ010018938.1, forward strand.
TTCATTTTGATTAAATGAGAATAAAATAAAAGTATTTTTCTTTCAATATATGTGTATTACTTTTCCAAACAGTTGCTAAATTGTTAGGACATTAAATATTAAGCAAGTTGTTTGAACTTATTTACTTAGTAAACTTAACTGTGAGGTATTTCTTTTGGCTGAGGAGTATGAAAATACTAGAACCCACAGGGCACCATGAACAGAGAAAGTTCGGAAACTTCTGCATTACAGCGTTTGCTGGCTCTCTGGGTCCCAGAAATAAAATGCAGAAAACCTTATAAAATGCAAACATCAGACACACCATACTCTTCAAATGCCCTACCTTCTCTTCTCTGTTTGGTCAGTTCCTAAGCATTTCTCCAGGCTTAAACATTATCTACTCTGAGAAGACTTTTTAATTTCTGTTGGCTTTAATTTGCTTCCTTTCCCATGTTTTGATAGTACTTTGTACATATCTCTGTTATAAGCATTTGCAAATCTGTATCCTCAATTAGCTTGTGTGTCTCTCTAAGGAATGAGCTATCGTTTTATCCCTCAATACCATACGTAGTAGGGAGTAAATGCTTAATATTAATAAATGTTTGTTGAATGAATGAATAAAAATAAAACACCTGGACTTCCTGCCTCTTAATTTGGAAGGAAAAGTTGTTAATGACCTAAAGCAATGCTGATTAATGTATTTTACATCTGAATTAACATATCTGGAAAAAGGACAACATTTTCCTGAGGAAAAAGACAAGTCTTTTTCACAAATCAAAGAGACCCCCCCACACATCCCACTAGCCACGCGCCCACTGCTTCTCCATGACAGTAAATAAATTCCTAACTATTCTTTCACATGGCAATGGCCTAGATTATACTGCCATTGAAATAACTCACTTTTGCTTAAATAAAATATCAATCAATCCTTGGACCATCCCTATGAAATAAACACAAATAGATGGTATTATCTTCATTTCAAAATTATATTGGAGAGTTTAAATGACAGAATCAAGGTCATGCTGAGGAGAGTCTGGGTGACTTAAAAAAAGAATCAATGTTATGCAAAAAGTCATATGTAAATTTAAAATTAAAACCAAATTAAACACAAGAGTATCTTTTATTTTCACAAACATATATAATCATTCTTTTTGATGAGATGGAAAGTGACTATGATAGTTTTTATGCTAAAAGAGAGATTTACTGTGATTCTGATATAAAATTCTTAAAAGGAATTTTAAGATGAATTAAGTGCTTTTCTTTTATGTGTTAACTTAAAAAAATTAATTAACGAGGTTTATACTTTGGAAAAAGGAGAGCTTTATTTTTCATAAAGGGTAGCAGGCTGTTGGGTGGCGGTTCCAACAGGTTGGGAAGCAGAGCCCCAGCCACAAGCCGGACACGTGTGCTTCAGAGATCAAAAGGGAACAAGACTTTATATTGAGCCAGTGGTCAAATATACACATTCAATAGGCTATAGGAGGGGTCATGAATATTTATGAAGGGAACTCACATGCATGTAATTGCTCTTTATCTTCCCATCCCCGTTATGGCTGGGAACTCAGTTTTAAGGTGTTTCTGGGGTCCCCTTGGCCAAGAAGGGTCCATTCAGTTAGCAGAGGGCTTAGGATTTTATTTTTAGTTCACATATGAAAGGACTTGTTCCAAATTTACTAATCTTTTCAGGGACGACAAGTGGCTACTTAGCTACTTTTTAGCTGATATTAAAAAAAATTAAAAAGTGTACTTAATTTGTCCCTTCAAAATACAAGTGAAGTTTAACAATGAGTAAAAGAAACTTATGCTATGGAGAGATCATTTTGAAAATGGATAGTTGGAAATATTTCCATCTTGGTGTCAGTTTATGGCTGAAAATGATACATAGTTCACCTTTATAAGTCAAATGGTACAAAAGTAATTTATGTAACCAAAACGTTTGTACCCCCATAATATTATGAAATTTAAAAAAAAAATAAAAATTTAAAAAGAACATAAGGTAACTTTGTAGATAATCAATTGAAGAGGGTGTTTACCACTTAGAGAAGAAACTGGCCAAAGTCCATGAAAACCAGCCACATGCGTCAGGAGTGCGGCCCTACTGGTAGAGGATGGAAAGAGCCACTTCCTTCCTTCACAGACAGATTATCCATCGATCATGAGGGGAAAAGCACAAGAAAGCTGGCTGGCAGCTCGGCTGACTGAGAGAAAGCTCAGTGAGCAAAGAGAAGAAGATGGTCACAATAGGCAAAAATTGGCTGAAGCAGAGTTTAAATTCTAGTTTCCCCAAGGGCTCCTGCTGCTCCACACGCAGGAAGCCCCTGGATCCTGACATCAGGTCCCTGAGAAAGGGGGAGGGTTAAGCCGTGAGGGCCCAGGGATGCGGTCACCTGCGGGTTTGATCCAGGTTTGCAGATGGCCCCTGGACAACCCCAAACACAGGAGGACATCTGCGTTTTCTCCCTTTAGGGGTAATTTTGATTTATTTCTTTTTTGGGAATAAATCAAATAAATAAATAAACGAATAAATAAAAAATAAATCAAATAAATAAACAAATAAATTTGTTTAACTGCTGTTATTTAATTGATGTTACATTCATTCTTACTGCCTAAGATAGTGTTTTTCAAATATAGACGGTTTTAACATAATTCCTATGAATATATTATTTCTACTTCAAATCTATTTCCTGTAGAATTAGAAGCTATAAATATTTTGATTGAAATGCAAAGCTCACTATATTTAAACCATAACTGAAATTTGTCATGACTGGTGAAAAATTCTGAAACAATAAAGATTATAGGCTAAACTTTAAAAAAATAAAAGTCTCAAAAATCTGGAAGTAAATATCTAAACTATTTTAAAATCTTATAAATAAAGTGTCTCAATGGTCTGAAAATACTTTGCTAAAATACAGAAATGCTCTACTGTCTAATGTGTGCAAGAACAACTGACTGACATTATGATGTATAGGAAATTTTACTCGTCAATTAAAAAAACCTTTGCGGGCCGGGCGCGGTGGCTCACGCCTGTAATCCTAGCACTCTGGGAGGCCGAGGTGGGCGGATCGTTCTGAGCTCAGGAGTTCGAGACCAGCCTGAGCAAGAGCGAGACCCCATCTCTACCAAAAATAGAAAGAAAATTAATTGGACAGCTAAAAATATATATATAGAAAAAAAATCAGCCGGGCATGGTGGCGCATGCCTG
>RJWJ010018939.1:0-30933 GCA_004363605.1 Indri indri
GGCATGCGCCACCATGCCCGGCTAATTTTTCTATATATTTTTAGTTGTCTAGCTAATTTCTTTCTATTTTTTTTTTTTAGTAGAGATGGGGTCTCGCCCTTGCTCAGGCTGGTCTCAAACTCCTGAGCTCAAACAATCTGCCCGCCTCGGCCTCCCAGAGTGCTAGGATTACAGGTGTAAGCCACCATGCCTGGCGTATGGCAGAGTTTAGATTCAAATCCAGGCCTCCTGATTCCTATTATGATATTTCCACTGCATTTTGCGACTTCCCAGTGTGTCAGTGAGATGTCTCTCTCTCTCTCCATAGTATAAATGTGTCTTATTGTTTCTTTAGAGTTTGCCTCTATAGGGGACTTTGCCTTTAGCATATTTTATTCAGTTGTATATGTTACTCCATAAATAGCAATTGATTATTGATTTCTAGCTTCTGCTCGTGTCTCCTTAAATGGTACCATTTTACAGTTTGGCAATTTGTGAATTACAATTAATTATTGAAATTTGACTAAATTCTGTTGACCACATTGTGAACTCAGTGACACTTTGTTTTAGAAGTAAAGAAGAGGGAAGAGTGAAAGAATTCTCTGAGGTTTCACGGCCTTAGTGACTGGGAGAGTGAAAGAAACAGGTGTATCTGACACTGTTGGTTTGGCAGGGAGCATGTTGTTTGTGGTTAGACACCTAAAGTTTATTTTAAGTTATAACTTCATCAGTTATTCTGATTATATGACTAATGCATTCTCAATTTAAAAAATTTGAACAGTATGGCATGTTAATAAGGTGCTGCTAAGAGGTTAAGTATAAATGTCCTGCAAGTAGTTCAGATTTGTAGTTTTTTATATATTCTAGAGACCTAGTTATTAATTTTTGGCTGGTTACATGTGTGCAAATATGTTTCTCCCAGTCCGTGGCCTATTTTTTACTTTGGTTATGGTACCTTTTGTTGAGAACAAGTTTTAAATTTTATACTAATCAAATTTATTGGTCTTTCCCTTTATTGTTTCAGACTTGTTGCTTCAAGAAATCCTTCTTTCCCCTCAAGATATTATGAATATATTTTACTTCCTTTTCTTTAAATTTCTTAATTTTCATATTTAGTACTTAAATTTACTTGGAATTCTTTTTCTTTTCTTCTTCCTTTTTTGATGAAGTAGGGATTTGTATTAGCTCAAGCTGCCATAACAAATACCATAGATTGGGTGGCTTTAAACCATAGAAATTTATTTTCTCACAGTTCTGGAGACTGGAAGTCTAAGATCAAGGTGCCGGCAGGGTTGATATCTAGTGAAGACTCTCTCATTGGGTTGCAGACAGCCACCTTCTCCCTCTTTGCTCACAGAACAGAAAGAATGAATGGTGTCTCTTCTTATAAGGGCACTAATCCTATCATGAGGGCCCTGTCGTCATGACCTCATCTAAACTGATTACCTTACAAAGGCCCCATATCCAAATACCGTCACACTGGGGGTTCGTTGTTTTTTATGACTGAGTAGTACTCCATGGTGTATATATACCACATTTTCTTTATCCACTCATCACTTGATGGGCAATGAGGTTGATTCCATGTCTTTGCAATTGTGAATTGTGCTGTGATAAACATATAAATGCAGGTGTCTTTTTGACATAATGACTTCTTTTTCTTTGGGTAGATATCCAGTAGCAGAGTTGCTGGACCGAATGGTAGATCTACTTTAAGTTCTTGGAGAAATCGTACACTGTTTTCCATAGACGTTGTACTTAATTGCATTCCCACCAATAGAGTATAAGCATTCCCTTTTCACCATATCCACACCAACATCAATTGTTTTTTGACTTTTTAATAATGGCCATTCTGACAGGAGTAAGGTGGTATCTCATTGTGGTTTTAATTTGCATTTCCCTGGTGATTAATGATGATAAGCATATTTTCATGTTTGTTGGCTGTTTGTATCTCTTCTTATGAAAAATATATGCTCATGTCTTTTGCCCACTTTTTAATGAGGTTATTTTTTTTTTTCTTGCTGATTCGAGTTCCTTGTAGATTCTGGATATTGGTCCTTTGTCAGTTGTATAGTTTGTGAATACTTTCATCTATAGGTTGTCTATTGATTATTTCCTTTGCGGCACAAAAACTTTTTAGTGTAATTAAGTCCCATTTATTTATTTTTGTTGTTGTATTTGCTTTTGGGGTCTTTGTCATAATTCTTTGCCTAGGCCAATGTCCAGAGAGTTTTTTTCCATGTTTTCTTATGAAATTTTTAAGGTTTCAGCTGTTACATTTAAGTCTTTAATCCATTTTGAGTTAATTTTTGTATATGGTGAGAGATGGGGATCCAATTTCATTCTTTGGCTTGTGACTCTACAATTTTCCCAGCACCATTCGTTAAATAGGGTGTCCTTTCCCCACTGTATGTTTTTGTCCGCTTTGTTGAAGATCAGTTGGTTATAACTATATGGTTTCACTTCTGGGTTCTCTATTCTGTTCCATTGATCTATGTGTCTACTTTTATACCAGTACCATGCTGTTTTGTTTACTGTAGCCTTGTAAGTATAATTTGAAGTTAACGTGATGCCTCCAGATTTGTTCTTTTTGCTCAGGATTGATTTGGCTATTCAGGCTCTTTTTTGATTCCACATGAAATTTAGGATTGTTTTTCCTAGTTCTGTGAGAAATGATATTGGTATTTTGATGGGAATTACATTGAATCTGTAAATCACCTTTGGCAATATGGGCATTTTAAAAATGTTGAGTCTTCCAATCTATGAGCATGGGATGTTTTTCCATTTGTGTCATCTGTGATTTCTTTCATCAGTGTTTTGTGGTTCTCCTTGTAGAGATCTTTCACCTCCTTGGTTAAATAAGGAGCCTCCATACTGTTCTCCATAGTGGTTGCACTAATTTACATTCCCACCAACAGTGTATAAGGGTTCCCCTTTCTCCTCATCCTTGCCAGCATTCATACTGGGGTGAGATGATATCTCATTATAGTTTTGATTTGTATTTCTCTGATGATTAATGATGTTGAGCATTTTTTCATATGTCTATTGGCCATTCGTATGTGTTCTTTTGAGAAATGTCTATTCAGATCCTTTGCCTATTTATTAATCAGATTATTTGATTTTTTCCTATTGAGTTGTTGGAACTCCTCATATATTCTAGTTATTAATCACTTGTCAGATGGGGAGTTTGATCCAGTAACCTTAATGAACTCTCATATTAATTACTGCAGTTTGCACATTCTTTTATATTTTCCATGTAGTTTGCTGTGTTGTGTGTATACAAGATCAGTTTTGTTTTTCCCTTTTTACTATTGATTTTTTTTTTTGTTATCACACTAGCTTTTGCATTAGTTTCAGCTATGTCAAATAGAGGCAGTTGAGAGAGGGCATCCTTCTTTTGTTTTTTACGTTAGTGGGAATGTTTCTAAAATTCCACCATTATGTATAATGTTTGCTCTAGAATTTATAACTGTTACCAGTTTAAGAAAGTTGCCTTCTATTCCTAATTTTGTTTTTGTTTTTTTAGTGTTGAAATTGATTAATTCTTTTTATTGTCTTTAGGAAATTAAAGGGTTATTCTTTGTCTTGCCTGTAGTACACTGTATTACAAAACTAAATGCATGAACATATGTAACTGGAGGGTAACTTTTTAGAAAAGTAAAATAATAAAGGAGTCCCTTCAATGTTAAACATTTATAATACAGTATAAGAAATTTGGAAAATAAAAGCACATTAAAGGAAGTTAAAATTCATCATAATCTATTTTAAAATTGTTCTTCTGTTGATACTTTATGAAGTAAAGAATGTTCCCCCAATCTCTACTTCCTGCTAGGTAACTACTTAACTGGTTCATGCATATTGCTTCTGCTGTTTTTCTCTGCATACAGAAAGAAAGAAGACTGATAAATAATTTATACACACACATACACGCGCGCACACGCACACACACACGCACGCGCGCCTTTAAAAAAAATTCCCAAGTGAGATCATGCTGTGTATGTATCTTGCAACTTTTCATTTTATTTAATTAATTAATTATATTTCAGAGTATTGTAACTCTGAATGGGGTACAGCACTTTGGTTACATAAATTGCCTTTGCACCACTTGACAAGTATGCCCATCCCCCAGACATTGCGTACCACATGTGTTAAGTGTGGAATCCCCTCTCCCCACTCCCACCTACCTGACACCCTGTGAATGTTACTTCCCATATGTGCACATTAGTGTGTTGATCAATTAGTACCAATTTAATGCTGAGTACATGTGGTGTGTGTTTTTCCATTCTTGTGATACTTAAAAGAATGGTCTCCAGCTCCATCTAGGATAATACAATAGGTAGTTCATCATTTTTTATGACTGAGTAGTACTCCACGGCATACATATACTACATTTTATTAATCTGCTCATGTATTGATGGGCACATGGATTGTTTCCACATCTTTGCAATTGTGAATTGTGCTGCTATAAACATTTGAGTGCAGATGTCTTGTTTATAGAGTGTCTTTTTTTCCTTTGGGTAGATACCCAGTAGTGGGATTGCTGGATCAAATGGTAGTTCTACTTGTAGCTCTTTGAGGTGTCTCCACGCTACTTTCCACAGAGGTTGCAGTCCCACCAGCAGTGTATGAGTGTTCCTGTCTCTCCACATCCACGCCAACATTTGTTGTTTTGGGACCTTTTGATAAAAGCTGTTCTTGCTGGAGTTAAGTGATATCTCATTGTGGTTTTGATTTGCATTTCCCTGATAATTAGAGATGTTGAGCATTTTTTCATATGTTTCTTGGCCATTAGTTTATCTTCTTTTGAAAAGTTTCTGCGCAGTTTTTAATGGGGTTGTTTGATTTGTTTCTTGCTAATTTTCCTGAGTCCTATATAGACTCTAGTTATCAGCTCTTTATCAGATGTATAGCATGCAAATATTTTCTCCCCTTGTGTAGGTTGTCTATTCGTTCTAGTGATAGTTTCTTTGCCTGTGCAGAAGCCTTTTAATTTGATCAGGTACCATTTGTTTACTTTTGTTGTTGCTGTGATTGCCTTTGGGGTCTACTTCATAAATTATTTGCCTAGGTGATGTCTATAAGAGTTTTTCCAACCTCTTCTAGAATTCTTATGGTTTCATGCCTTAGGCTTAAATCTGTTATCCATCGTGAGTTGATTTTTGTGAGGGGTGAGAAGTGTGGATCCTGTTTCAGTCTTCCACATGTGGCTATCCAATTTTCCCAGCACCATTTGCTGAATAAGGGTTCTTTTCCCCAGTGTATGTTTTGTCTGCTTTGTCAAAGATCAGATGGCTATGTGAGGATGGTTTTATATCTGGGTTCTCAGTTCTGTTCCATTGATCTATGTCTCGGTTCTTGCAACTTTTCTAACGTGGCAATGTTTGATTGAAATCTTCAGAGAGTTAAAAAAAAGTTACTTGGAACTCCTTATAGGAATATACCAAATTACAAACATTCTCCGTTTTTTTTTTTTTTTTTTTTTTTTACTGTTACAGTAATTGACAGAATACACATGTACATACATCTTTACCTATTTGCGCTAGCATTTTTGTGTAACACAGACCTAGAAAAAGGACTGGGATGCCTCAAATCTTCCATCTCTCGAAAGTCATTTTTATGGCAACCTGTGAAGAAAAATTTCTTCAATTACATGTCTCAAGATTTTTAGCCAGTTTGTGCATTTGTAGTTCAAAATAGGAGAACATAGAGCCATCAGAAATACAAAAATCATGTCTGTACATAATTACCATGGAATCACAGCACTTGGTTGGATCATTCCCTTTCTGGAAGGAACCTTTATTGATCATCTGTTTTGATTCCCTCTTTTCACAATGAATAAGCTGAAAATCAGAAGTACTTTCTGAGGTTTGAGATGGAAAGATTATTTTCAAAGTAGACGATCTTTGAGACTTACAATATGCTACGCAGCGTGCTGTCTGCTTCTTGTGCATTGTGTCATTTACTCCTTACTGAACTCTATGAAGTACGTATTCTCATTTACCCTTCACAGCTGAGGAAACAGGTTTAGAATTTAGGTGGGTAACTTCCTTAAAGTTGTACATACAATCAAGAAGTGACAGCGCTCAAGTTTGGAACCAAGTCTGTCTGATTCTGTAGTCCATGTTCTTTTCACTAAGTTACGTCCTTTCTGAGAGACTGTAACCAGCACACCAGGTTAAGTACATTATTTTCAGATTGTTTCTGTAGTGTGTTTATACCACAGTGTGGAGAGTTTAACATAGTTCTCATTTACCACTTAGTCATCCTCTTTAGCGAGGATGTTAGCATGCTATTGAGAAAGTCCACTTAACAGAGTTTGCAGAGAAGGGAACCAGCTGACATTTGCGTTGCTTGGAATGGCTGTCCAAGGTTATTAGGAGATAGATCAAAATAAAAACGCAAAACGAAATAAATGAAAAACAACCTGGGAATAGATAACATTTTGTGTGATGTTTTACCCGTTCCTTGCAAATTCTTTTCTGTTCTTTTGGTTCCTAGAATAATTGTTTGGTCTCTAGCTCCTGAAGATCTTTTTAATCATGTTATCTTAATTTGAGTAAGTAGTAGATTGAGCTTCAGCAATGAGAACAGAGAGATTTCTTTAGCAAAGAAAATTGCTGTTCTCAAACCAGTCTTTTACCATATGGGTTTCTTCTTTCTGGTAGGTGTCTTTTTGCTGATGCTGATTTTTAATTTTAAGCATGTTTGATAGCTGGAATCTAGGTGGGTTGATCTTAATAACTGATAATCCAGATCTTCATTGCAAGTGGAAATCACTCGTTAACTGACATGGTGATTTAAAAAAAAATTCAAATAACAATTTGAACAAGTCTTCACTACTTAACTTTCTCTTTCAAATAATTTTGAGAGTCTTTTCGGTAATTATGAGGCAATATGTTTAAAGTTATGTGTAGCCGTAAAAATGTTCACCATACACATTTAACAGATTTGCATAATTATTATTGTATTTGATCTATTTTATGATGAAAACAATTGTCTCTCATGAATGTCTTAGCAGGCTCTTTGAGGTTCTTTTGGAGGCAGAGCAATTTGGTTCTTCTGGAACAAAGACTTCCCCTATCTCAGTTCCCTTCACTCTAAAAGTTGCAATGTTTTGACTCCATATGATTTAGTTGCAGTGAACTTATTTTTGATGCAGTTTCTCATCGAGACTTTTATCACAGCCAGTGTTAATATGTGACATAGTGATGCTAGAAAGTGAACGAATCATAGGCAGCATCAATATTGTAAAGGTAATTGGGGAATGGGGAGAATTCTGTTGGGGTGGAAATCATTTTAACAGATTGAAAAAAAATTCATTTTCAATGACAGAATGTTCTTTTGTATCATAGTGATGACAAACTGGCTTCCTCTGTTGCAGCTCCCTATTTTTAAATGATTATCAAAATACTGAACGCTTTTGTTACTGACCACTGTATAGTTGTCATATATCCTGACCTAGGGTGAGACCATCTTTCTCAGTTTCTATAGACCCTAGCATAGCCCATGTGCATGAATGAAAGAAAGACTGAAACTCCAATGGAGGATGCTTTAGTTCTTCTCTTGGGGTGTGTGTGTGTGTGTGTGTGTGTGTGTGTGTTTGTGTTTGTATAGCATTGTTAGGGCCTAGGCTCAACTTACTTCCTGAGTCTAATTCAATTGGAGTGCTTCTGTATGGTGGGGGAGATGGCGTCTAATCCAGTTTAGAATTCCATGTTCATTTCTCTCTGCATCTTCATATGAAGCTGGACAAATCACTCAGGTCTAACCACGTTCTCTCAGAGCTTCGCAGTCTTGCTCCTGCTTCCAAAAGGGATTTGTTCTGTGAAGTTTGGATTCGGTCAATAGGCAGCACTCAAAGATCCAGAAGGCCACATGTGGCCCCAAGGCTGCCAGTTCCCCACCTCTTGGAACTAACCTTATAGGATGTTGGATGATGCTTACCATTGTGATTTACTTCCCTGGAGATCAAGCTCATGTTAAAATCAAGCCTTTCCATGTGAGTGTAAAGGCTTTGGATATTTTATATTTTCTCTAATCTCTATTTCTCTTCTATCAGGGGGATTGTTTTGACTCTAATAAGCTATTTTCCCAGTTGCAAATTAGCTATACTTCTAACCCTGAGAAAGGAATCTTGCTAATCAATTGGATCTTGCCTTCCTTCTGCTTATTATGTGAATTCTAATTACCAAGCTCTTTATTATTTTATTTTATTTTTCGTTTCAGTAGATTTGGGGTACAAGTGGTTTTGTTACATGGATGAACTATATAATGGTGAAGTCAGGGATTTTGTTATACCCATCATTTGAATAGTATACATTGAACACGATAGGTAGTTTTTGATCCCTCACCCTCCTCCCAACCTCCTCCCTTCTGAGTCTCTAAAGTCCCTTATACCACTCTGTGTGACCATGTGTACCCTGATTCAGCTCTCACTTATAAGTGAGTACATACAGTATTTGTTGTTCTGTTCCTGAGATAGTTCAGTTAGGAGTATGGCTTCCCAGTTCCATCCAAGTTGCTACAAAAGACATAATTTCATTCTTTTTTATGGTTCATTAGTATTCCATGGTGTGTGTGTGTGTATACACATACACACACACATATGTATATATACACACACACACACCCCCACACACACACATTTTCTTTATCCACTCATCAGTTGATGGGCATTTAGACTGATTCCATGTCTTTGCAATTGTGGATTGTGCTGCAGTAAACATTCAGGTGCAAATGTCTTTTTGATGTAATGACTTCTGTTCCTTTGGGTGGATACCCAGTAGGAGGATTGCTACATTGAATGGTAGGTCTACTTTTAGTTCTCTGAGAAATCTCTATACTGATCTCCGTAGAGGTTGTACTAATTTACATTCCCACCAACAGTGTATAAGTGTTCCATTTTCACTGCATCTGCACCAACATATGTTGTTTTTTGACTTTTTGTTAATGGCCATTCTAATTGGAGTAAGATGGTATCTAATTGTGGTTTTAATTAGCATTTCTCGGAATAGTGATTGATGTTGAATGTTTTTTCATGAAAAATGCCTGTTCATGTTATTTGCCCACTTTTTAATGGGGTTATTTTTTTTTCCTTGCTGATTTGAGTTCCTTATAGATTCTGTATATAAGTTCTTTGTTGGATGTACAGTTTGTGAACATTTTTTCCCATTCTATAGGCTGTTTATTATTTCTTTTGTTGTGCAGAAACTTGTTAGTTTAATTAAGTCCCATTTATTTGTTTTTGTTGTGTTTTTTTTAAGGGTCTTAGTCTTAATTGTTTTGCCCAGGCCAACTTCCAGAAGAGGGTTTTCTACATTTTCTTCTAGAATTCTGATGGTGTCAGGTCTTACATTTAAATCTTTAATCCATCTGGGGTTGATTTTTGCATATGCTGAGAGGTGGGGATCCAGTTTCATTCTTCTGCATGTGGCTCTCCAGTTTTCCCAGCACCATTTGCTGAATGGGGTGTCCTTTCCCCAGTGTATGTTTTTGTCTACTTTGTTGAAGATCAGTTGGTTGTAGATATATAGTTTCATTTCTGGGTTCTCTATTCTGTTCCATTGATCTATGTGTTTACTTTTATACCCATACCATGCAGTTTTGGTAACTATAGCCTCATAGCATAATTAGAAGTCAGGTAATGTGATGCCTCCACATTTGTTCATTTTGCTTTAGATTTCCAAGCTCTTTATTGAGAAAAATAAAATAAGATAATTTAACATTATTGGTTTTGCTGCAACACTGCTTATTTTAATGAGTTTAATGAAAATATTTAGCATAGTTTTCTTTTTTTACAAATAAGTAAAAAATTTAAAAACTTGCTTTAATTTGATGGTTATGTGCTAACTGAAATAACTGCAAAATAATCCCATTCAAATGACCCTATAAATGGAATTAAATATTTGAAGTGCAGTTTTCAAAAGCCAGCTTTCTTAAAGGAAAGAGGGATAGTGGTTTATGATTCAGGCTATAGATAATTTCCTCACTGTTGTACCATACCTATTATTGGTAGCCATTCTGTAAGATAAAAGCACCCCTCCAGAGAATTGTAACTTCTATTTTTTCTAAGGAGTGGGTAGTGTATGCAAGTAAAATGTGGGATGTGCCTAGAGAAGGAAAGGGAATGTTTAAAAATCATGAAATTATGGTTACTCAGCCATCAGCCCTCAGTAATTCTTAAATTTTAACAGATTACTTTTCATTCCAAGTTTCATATTTAACATTTGATAATCTTAATTTTGGGTTCACAGTGACTATTCCCATAGCATTTTACATTTATTAATTACTATTAATGCTAGTATTAATTACTAGAAAGTGTGTGTAGGCTGTTTCATGTGAAAGGAAGAGAGAATATTTAGCTCCAAGTCTTTGAGAAAAGAGTTATAGATTACAATTTATGCAGATTTCATTCATGTTCACATTCTTTTTGTGTTTGATAGAATGTCTCTTTCTATTTAGGATCTCATATTTACTTGGCTCAGCCTGGGCTTGAAATTAGTATTTAATTAGTAAACTCTCTTTAAGGATTACTGAAGTGGTTATTTTGTCCAGGATGGACTCATAACAGTACCAGAGTATGTCAAGATGCTATCCTGAATCAGGTCCTTGTTCCCTTAATAAAATCTCCTCAACTTTGGGACACAGTTCTGCTCACTTCTAGAAGAGTGAGAGACCATCACAGCTGGATGAAGATGGCAGAAGATGATTTGTAAAAGACTAGAAAGTATTTAATTTTTTTCTGTTGTTTTGGAGACTTACCATTTCATGTTAGAATAATTTCCTAATCTGTTCATCGGGGTGCTGGTGCATTTATAGGACCCCTTTGGTATGTCTCTAGCAGATGATTGATTTACGGCAATTAGGAAGAAAGGACTAGATGGATTTCTCTTAGCAGCAGTTATACCAGCTATAACTGAGCATACTTGTATTTCATCAGTCTGTTATCATATACTTTTTATTTGATTCCCTAGTAGTTTAATGCCTTATGCTCCTATTTGTTCTGAATTAATTTCCCTTCTTAGATACATGAAGATTAGGCTGATCTGCTTCACTGTGTATTTAGGGACACTGTGTTTCCCATTTATCACCTGCTGCTAATCTTTAGCAGTAAAATTAAAATGACATTTGTTAAAGGATGTTTTGATCTATTTTTGAAAAGGGTAGTAAAGAGTAATTAGTCACAGTAATGGTTCCCTTCCCCCATTTTATGTGCAAACTTAGGTTGCTTACTGAAACGTTCTAATTTTGTAATGGTGATGGAGAATTCTAGCTTTAGTTTCATGATTTGTTTAAGCAGTTAAAAATCTGGTGAATCCTTGAAGCATTTGTGAGTTTAGCCTCCTTTACGTGGGTGGTTTATAGGGCTGGCGCCAGCATCAGTCCTACAAAGTGGTTTTCTCTTTTTTTCGCTTGGCCCAGAGGTTGGCTCCACTCCCTCCACTTTAAATACCGTCTACAGTTGTGAGGTGTGGGCAACTCGCTTGAAATCATCACTCAAAATATGAAGTCGGGACTTGAGGCAGTGTGACTTTAGACTTCCTGGGTGACTGGGGTTAACGTTTCTGTGTCTCAGTGACTAAGAGTCAACATAAAGACCTGGGAGGGACTCAAATGGGTATGGGAAGTGTAGAAACTGTCAAAGAACAGCTAAGACTCAGGTGCTAAGGTGATAAAACACGCACACTTTATATGCTGAACATGGTTTGTTATTCTAAGTCAGGCACTCCGTTTTTCCAACTCCCTGGTTCTAAAGTCCCACCAAAAACAAATTTTCTAAAAGCAGAAAGCAATGAATGTAACTAGTGTGGAACTTAGTGAGAATTTTTATTCTGTTCCACCTGACTGTCACTTTGAGTTTCTTGAGGCCATTATGATTTGATGGGTACTACCTAGCCAGAGGTTCTCATCCCTGGATTAGGAACATCTAAGATAGTATCTCACAATGATTGCTGTTACTTGACAACACCGTATCAGGGAAGGAGAAGGCATTCTGCTCTATTGGTTACTGTCGATCCTTGTCTATAATGCATGTGCTCTTTAAAGACATGTCTGGAGCTATTTTAGGCCCAGGGTTACTACATTAAAGGTCTTTTCTGCCTGGGAGCACCTTTCCAGTACAGTTTTTCTGGGACTGTTGGCACCTGTGCAGTCCCCCCTGTGCAGGATGGCCGAGCTCCCTTCATGTGTCAGTGTCAGGGTTCATGTGGCAGTCAAGTCAGCATGGCTTATGCCTCACATCCGGGCCCATCCTTGGACACAGAGAGTCCCATTTCCTCCTCTCTCCCTAATTTGGTTGCTTCTTGGAGAACACTCTGCCTGTTTACTGTTTCCCATTATTCAGCCTCAACCTCTTGTACTATTAGTATGTATTAGTCCTCATAAGACGTTTTTCGGCCTTGTATCTACTGTCCGCAGCATCTCGTAATCTCTGATACTTCCAGGGCTACCTTCCCAGCCAACTCTGTGGTGCTTTGTGCCATAGATTGATCTCTTGCTTGCTTTCACCTTGCTGGCCTGGTTTCTGTTGTCAAATTCAGGAATGCCTCTCTCAAGTTTCTTTCATAATATGAACTATAAGATTTCAGAACTTTCAAGTTTGCCTGTGCAGGGAACTAATCTTTGAATTGGTAACACTCAGTAACCAGTTTGTGTTTGTTGTGTAGTGGCTTATGAGTTTTATGGAACACTCTTTAATAGGAGTACTTTGCTGCACTGTTCAACAGAGAGGTTTCCATTTTGACAAGGTATTGAAGTGAACGGAATCTTTAGCCTATAGTTTTACTACTTTGATGGTTGGGAGAGTTTTGCATGGATTAGCATCTGCCTTTATACATTTCAGACCTTGTTTCTTCCCCACTACTCACTTATGTCATTGCCAGGCATGGCAGGACACACTTCATGGAGAGTAAGCTCTCTAGCCCTGCATTGTTATGTCCTGGTGCTGTGTTGACACAGCAAGCAGTGGGAATACTCTTGAAAGCCGTTCCTATACCAAGAGGGCCAGCGGTACAAAAGCCACATTAAATCTGCCCTCAACTCAAATTCCTCTTACCCGGGTCCTTCAAAGGCCCAAGGCCACACCAAAGTCACTCCATACAAGGGAAAGTGTGAAGTTGGAGTGGAAAGAAAGAGTGCTCTTAACAGATTGCAATTAAAACTTCCTACTTTTGCACTGCAGTCCCTGGGCCATGGACCGGAACCAGGCCACAGAGCTCTGCTTCCTGCCCAGCTCCACCTCCCTCTACCGCCCCCCCCCCCCCCCCCCCCCCCCCCCCCCCCCCCCCCCCCCCCCCCCCCCCCCCCCCCCCCCCCCCCCGCCCGCCAACCCTGTCCATGGAAAAATTATCTTCCATGAAACTTAGGAACCAGGCCACACAGCAGGAGGTGAGCAGTGGTGGGCAAGCGAGCGAAGCTTCACCTGTTTTATAGCCATTCCCCGTCGCTGGCATTATCGCCTGAGCTCCACCTTCTCCTCCCCTCGAGTCTGTGGAAAAATTGTCTTCCATAAAACCGTTCCCTGGTGCCAAAATGGCTGGGGACCACAGATTTTGCACATCCTATAAAAACATATGATCACGTAGTACATTGCTAGAGCCTCCAAATTCTACAGAAATATATGATTAACATGTGATTATCCTCCGAGAGATGGACACGCTTGGGACTGGGACTTGGGGGGAAGGGGAGGCAAGGGCATCATACGTAACCTAAACACCTGCACCCCTATAAACAACAAACAATAAAAAAAAAAAAAAAAAAGAAAAAAACGTGATTATATTACCAGGGCCTGTGCAGGTGAGATTCGTGAAGCTCGTTTCATTAGCTTTGTCATAAACTGCCTCTGATCACTCTTTGTCTTCTGGTGGAAAAAGATCAGAGGGTCATATCAAGGTGTGGTTAAGGCAGCATGTTTTTGAGTGTCTTATACATATATTTGGCACTGGAGAATTTATCGGAATGAATAATTGTCATTATTTTGTTAATGATTGCAGACATTTGGTTAGTACTTTCCAGGTGCCAGGCACTGTTATGAGCACTTAACATATTATCTCACTTAATTCTTAGGACAACCCTAGGAGTTAGGTACCATTATTGTTTTCATTTTAAAGAAGATTCTGAGGCACGGTGATTTTCAATAACCCGTCACAGCCAATAAATAGTACAGCGGAGATGAAAGCTTAGGCTGCACAGTCTACTTCTTAACCCCCTGCACTGCCTCTCAAATCCTAATAAAGCTGCATGATCCTGGTCCTGAGGAGGTCAGAAAGAACTTTTCCAGTATGCTTAATAAGGCTGTCTTTTGTTTTTCCTATTTTAGAAAAGTTGGGAAAAAGGAAAAGGCTCCTCAAAGAGGAGCTAGAATGAACAAAGTAATGAATAGGGTTCCCGAAAAAACACAGGTGTTGAGACTGGTTAGCCAGCGAGGGGGCAGGTTACTGAACAGCTGCTTAAGTGTGTTGTGTTTCCTAGATTCCAAGAAATACTTCTTTTCACACTTCTAGTGTTTTTAGTCAATATGTGCCTTATAGAAGTATGTAGGTGATGTGATCATGTCCCCCATCTGAGAAACTGATCATACGAGTGACAATGGTGTCTTGGAAAAATAGCACAACTCTTTGTTGCTAGAGGAAGGATATTGTCCATGACCTTCATTTGCTGAAGAGGCATAATAAGAGAAAGTAGGTTAAATAATACAGGAAGAGTTTGATGAAACATGAGGAATGCTTTCTTAATAATATTAGAACCATGCTCCAAAAGCGGGGACAGGATTTCAGTCTTTACAGGTATATAAAATATGGCTAAAGCTCTCCATCTCAGGTAAGTTTGGGGGTGACCTCTAGCCATGATTTGAAATTCTTCCTCCCACTAAAGAGAGACTCAGCATATAAATTAACCTTACTGTGGTACCTTGTTGGGTAAAAATCTCTGAAATTATGCACTTCATTCACCACAGTATTACTATTAAATAGTCCAAGCCCTCACCCATGCTTATGGGCAGGGATTACTTTTTAGTGTGTTATGCAATTAACAGCCATTAACCAGCATGCCCATCGTAAAAGCGCTGCCGTATGATTCTGAGGGCTGTGGTACCATCGCAGTGCTGTCAGTGCAGGGACTGGAGCTCCAGGGAAAGTAATGACATTGGAATGGCCCCATTCTTTTTTTTTTCCATTTCTTTAACCACATTGTCTTCACCAAAGTCTTCAACCAGATTTCCTTCCTCGACTGCCAATTTCTCTTAAGTCTGTTGGGATCAGATGAGTAGGCCTGGTTTTGTCTTAAAGAAAGGAAGATATCAGAAGGGAGATTTGGGGTAGATTTCTCTCCATCTACTGCTAGCACTAATCATTTATCCCTGGGACTTGGCAAAAAATGATGTTAGGTTGAGACAGAGTGGAACTTTGTCTGGTAATTGTTTCAGGGAATCATAGGGAGGAAGACACAAGGGGCTCGTGTGAAGTCATCGTCGAGTTGCTTTATGAGCCAGAAGACGTGTACTCGTTAACATAGAGTATAATGAAGAATAACTTTCAATTCCAATTTTTTTTTTTTTTCGAGACAGAGTCTTGCTCTGTTGCCCCAGCTAGAGTGCAGTGATGTCATTGTAGTTCACAGCAATCTCAAACTCCTGGGCTCAAGTGATCCTCCTGCCTCAGCCTCCCGAGTAGGTGGGACTGACTACAGGCATGCGCCACTATGCCCAGCTAATTTTTTTACTTTTTGTAGAGACGGGGTCTCACTTTTGCTCAGGCTGGCCTTGAACTCCTGAGCTCAAGCAATCCTTCTGGCTCGGCCTCCCAGAGTGCTAGGATTACAGGGGTGAGTCACTGAGCCCAGCCTCAATTCCAATTTTGATATAAGTAACTAAATGTTTTCTAAAGCAACATTTTATAACATAAGGGTGTTTGTAGATAAGGCAAAAAGGAGTTCTAAAAATATATTTAACCATAGTTGTATAATTTATGTTGCAAACATAATTTATAGTTTAAAAAATATAAAGAATTACATATTCAGAGTAGGAACCAGATTTTCTCAATAATTTATTATCTACCTCTTCCTTTCAATAATGCCAATAATTATGGGCCCATGATAACAATGAAATATCCTACAAGAGAAGCAAGAATGTGTTCGGAATGCTTATATCCATATAACTTTAATACTTCAGAATATTTTGAAAAATTCCATGAACGTATTTGAAAAATAGTACAAGATAACCACAGTGAAGCATTTAAAAATAACATGCTATGATAAGCATGATTTGAGGTATGATTTAATATAAATGCACATATATGAATACCTTTTTTTGGCTATTGAAAGAATTCCAGCAAACTCTGCTGACCAGTGTCCCGGGCAGTGCTGATGTAAAACCTTTCTATCATTGTAGAAAGTTCTGGTCAGCACTGTTCTAGAGAGTTGTTGAATCTAACAGCCTCTCTTATTGACTGCGTGATAATCACATACAGGTGTCCAGGGTTTTGAAAATGACCTTACCACCTTTTTATATAGATCTAGCCATCTACGTGTGCTTCCTCACCTATCCTGTATTCCTCTTAAAACTTTGTCATACTTTCATGTTCACTTTAAAACTTTTCTGCATTTTCACTTACCTGTTTCCTTCTTCCTTGGAAATATCTAAGTGTCTCATACTTTCTAAGGCTGACTCCTTAACCTCAGTATCCCTCGTTCTGTCCATACCTTTTTTTGATTTCTTGTCTTGTGTCTTCAGTCTCTTCTTTGCTTTCTCCTTATAGCCTGAGCTGCTATTTCTTTAGCACTAATTTATTAACTGCATTGACACTGTGATTTTTACTTTTATGAACTCAATATGAGATACACACACCTATGAAATGTACTATAAACATTTTCCATTTTCCATAGAACATTGAGTAAAAGTGTCGGCAGTTCCCAGTAAAATAGAACTTTGTATGGAAAATGTCACCCGCTGCTTAAATATCTTCAGCAGGAAACCTATACTCTAAGTACGACTCTTAAAACTTCTTCAACCTTCTCTTTTTCTTGTTCATTTTATTGATAAGTACCCACTACTCTTCCTCAAGCACTTTGGGTATATTCCTGATTCCTCAACGTTGTACGCATTGTTTCCCCCACCTAGAAGTGCACCGTGCCTCACCCCTCTTTCCACTTGTCTAAATCCTGCCTTTATTTCAACTTATTAATGCTCAGTATGTGCTGCTTTATATTGCTGTGCAGCTTTTCGTTACTTTTTTGAGAACAGGGGCCAGACAGTACCCCATGTCCTCTGAATGCCCTGTATGCTAATTTAGGCCTACAGTCAATGGTTAGTCAAGACAGAGATACTCTGTCTTGCCCATCACAGTGGGCAAACTATTACTTGAGGGCCAAATCTGGCCCATTGCCAGCTTTTATAAATAAAATTTTATTGGAACATAGCCACACCCATTAATTTACATATTGCATTTCATTGCCTTTGCACTGTCACAGCGAGTTGAGTTATTGCAACAGAGGCTATGTGACCCAGAAAGCTAAAATATTTACTATTTAACCCTTTGCTGAAAAAGTTTGCCCATCTCTGCTCTGCATTTGTAACATCTCAGGCTCTCACAGTTGTGTGTCTTACAATTTGGAAGTCAGAATAAATCAATTAATATGCTTGGAGGAATTACTGTGATTACTGTTCATTAATGCCTATGCTTCACTATTATTGTAAAGTTACATATGATTATTAAAATTATGTTTCAAGGATAGAATAAATTCCCAATTACTCATCTTTTCAATTGGTAAAACAATGTGTGGCTAAATCTCACATTACTAATTCTTTTCTCTACCTAATAAGGTTGTTTCATTGAAATGGAACAAAAGCATGGTAATTACCAAGCTTATCTCTCTCTCTCTTTTTTTTTAGTTTATCCCATTTTAATGTAGTTCGCCTTACTCCTGTGAAAACTTTCTAATTATAAAATCTGCGTTCTTAATCACGTTAACTCAGAAGGAATGATTTATTATAAATTGATATTAAGTGTATATACATATATATGAGATAGTCATGTATATGTGTACAAAAATATGAGACAATTATATATGCAAATATGAGATACTCATGTATGTATACAAATACATGAGATACTTGTATGTATACACATATATAGGAGTTACTCATATATGAGATACTGCATGAAATATCTATAAAGCAGATGTAAATTCAACATTCATTCCTGACAAAACTTCAGTTGAACTCTGTACAGGAAATTATGAGTTTCGTAAGGATGTGGTCACAGAACAAAGAAAGAAAGGAGAAACATTAAAGTATCAGAAGTGAAACAGAAAACACATTTCATGAAATAAGCTGTAAGAGGAGGTCTCTGCGATAACACATAGGATTAGATTGTTTTCTAGATGTAAGATCATATCATCAGCAAATAAGGATAGTTTGACCTCCTCTTTCCCCACTTGGATACCCTTTATTTCATTCTCTTGCCTGATTGCTCTGGCTAGGACTTCCAGTACTATGTTGAACAGAAGTGGTGACAGTGGGCACCCTTCTATTTTTCCAGTTTTTAGGGGGAATGCTTTCAACTTTTCCCCATTCAGTATGATGTCTGTGGGTTTATCATATATGGCTTTCATAATTTTTAGTTATGTTTCTTCTATGCCTAGTTTATTGAGGGTTTTTATCATGAAGAGGTGCTGGATTTTATGGCATGCTTTTTCAGCATCTATTGAGATGATCACATGGTCTTTGTTTTTGCTTTTGTTTATGTGGTGAGTCATATTTATTGATTTGTGTATGTTAAATCATCCTTGTATCCCTGGGATGAAACCCACTGGATCATGGTGAGTTATCTTTTTGATGTGCTGTTGGATTCAGTTTGCTAGTATTTTCTTGAGGATTTTTGTATCTATGTTCATGGGGGATATTGGTCTGTAGTTTTCTTTTTTTGTTGTGTCCTTTCCTGGCTTTGGTATCAGTGTGATACTGTCTTTGTAGAATAAGTTAGAGAGGATTCCCTCTGTCTTGATGTTATGGAATAGTTTCTGTAGGATAGGTAACACATTCTTGGTAGGTTTGGTAGAATTCATCTGTAAATCTGTCTGGTCTTGGGCTTTTTTTGTTGTTGATAGATTTTTGGGGGCTTTTTTGTTGTTGATAGATTTTTTTTTTTATTACTACTTTAATCTTCCTGCTCATTATTGGTCTGTTGAGGATTTCTATTTCTTCCTGATCCAGGCTTGGGAAGTTGTGTAATTCTGGGAATTTATCCATTTCCTGTATATTTTCTAGTTTGTATGTGTGGAGGTTTTCATAGTATTTACAGATGATATTTTGTATTTCTGTGATATCAATTGTATTGTCTCCTTTTTCATTTCTTTTTTTAATAAGCTCCTCAAATGATTCTGATACACACCGAAGTTGCATGACTACTTGTTTGAGAGATACCAGTTTTGTCCTTCTAGGGTGGAATTACCTTATTATATTTCCCTTTGCTATATAACATTACCGTTGCCTAATGTTTTTAAATGTTATTGAAGTTTAGAGTGGAGTCTGGGATTTATTTTCTTTTATTGCTAAGAAAATTTATGTCAGCAAGATATTAGTATGGATCTTAAAACACACACACACACACACACACACACACAAAGCAGAGGCATGGGCTATTTTATGTTTGATGAGAAACCAACAGCATTAACCTCCATGGGAAAAGGTAGATTAATTTTCTTCACATTGAGGAAATTCTGTTTAGTCATTCAAAACCATATAATTGAGAAAAGTTTAATTATAAAAAGGGCTGTAATTTAAGACTGGGAAGACATAACATGCTTCATTACATTTTTATAAAATGCTGTTTTTCTTTGACAAATTATAGCAGTGTTCAACTAAATTATTTAATAAATAAGATTTAGAAAAGGCTTGCTAGATGTATATTATCAGTTTGATTTTAAAAGTACATAGTAGGAGCTAAATGAGCTTAAATTTTATGGTCATTAAAAAGAACCTTCAAGCAGTTTTAAAATGTTGATTAATCTTTTCCAGTCCTGCCAGTAGTGTTTGCTTTGCTTTTCTTAGATACATGTAAGATATGTGCTTTTGTATCAGAAAGCTTAAAATAAAACAACTTATTTCTGTTTTTGTTGTATAATTTTATTATAAAATAGAACCATAGGTACAGAAAACTGCACAAATTTATAGCTTAATGAAGGCAAACATCCTTGTAGTCACCACCTGGGTCAAGAAATAAAACTTTGCAGCCCAGGAGTCCTCCTTAGGCTCCATCCTGCTCACAGCCCATCCCTCCCCTGCTAGTGACCACTATCCTGACTTTATAGTCACTGCTTCTGTGTTTTAAAAAATTGTTTTATCATCCAAATGTAGCTCTAGACACATTTTAGCTTATTTTTTTTTTTTAAAAAGTTGATGTTTTAAAAATCTCTTTTAATCTATAGCAGCATTGTTCAATAATTGGCACCCTGTATGTAATTTAAAATTTTCTAGTAGCTACATTATAAAAAGTAGGAAGAAAAAGGTGAAATTGCCATTACTAATATATTTTGTTTAATGCATATATCCAAAATATTATTTCCACATGTAATCAATAGAAAAATTATTGTACTAAATCTTTGAAATCTGGTGTATGTTTTATACTTACAACACATCTCAAATTGTCCCAGGTTTGGCCAGTTGCAAGTCCCTTTTGGCTGGCTGCTGTATACTTGTGACATGCCCCTGTCATTTTTTGGGATACTTCCTTGTTTCTGGCATTCACAATGCTCCATACTCATCTTGGGCCTGCCCTGTCCCAACCCTGGAATCCACCTTTTCTCTCAGGTGCCCTGGTTCCTTTCGGTGCAAATGGCTTTAAAGACCAAAATGTGGGCTCTAGGTGTGTACCTTGTGCCTAGAGTGTCTTTCCTAGGTAGTCAGGGCTAAGGAATACGTGTATATGTGTGTGTATGTATGTACGTATACTGATACACATACACACACGTATGTGTTTCTACATACACATTTAAAAAAAAAAAATCTTGAGTTCACACCAGGACTTCCAGTTTCTATCCACCCGTATGAGGTTCTTTCTTGCCTTCTCCTATTCCATGTTTGTATGCCCCTTTTTTCATGAGCACCCTGGCACTCAGCTATATCACTGCATTCACTTATGTGCCCAGTCCTGTAATTCATCTAGTATAGTTTCCAAACTGCTTCTTCCATTTTCCACTACAAAAAACAAACCTACTATGAGTCCAAGATTTATTTGCTATTCTCTCCCACAATTCAGAACATACAAATATGGGGTTCATAAGTTTATTGAACTAGTTCTTTCTCCTTCCACCCTCTTTCAGTGTGGTTATATATTCATTTGAAATACTATGGGGTTTGGATACTTACTGTTCACTTTCAGGTGTTTCCTCCCCTCCCCATCCTTATTGATTTGATTATATGTATAACATTAACCTTCTTTCAAAAGTCAAAACTATACAAGACACATCCAAAGGAGTGTTGCTCCCTCTCTTATATCTCTGCCACCCCACCTTTTCCCACCCCTGCTTTTTCTGGCTTACCCTCCTTATGTTTCATTTCGTGAGGATTAGCATATATGTGCCTTCTTATTTTTCCCTTCTCACATGTTATTGAAATGTTCAGAATAAGCAAATCTATAGAGACAGAAAGAACTGCGAATGGATACAGGATTTCTTTCTGGAATGATGAAAATGTTCTAAAATTCTGGTAATGGTTGCACAACTTTAAAGATACAAAAATCCATTGAATTATGCACTTTAAATGGGTGAGTTATAAGATATATGAATTATAACTCAAAAAAGCTGTTGTTTTTTTAAAAGATGTCATGACCACATGTATGCTTCTTGCACTTTGCTTATTTTACATTCTATTGTATCCCGTAGAAATAATTTTTGCATCAGTTCTTAGAGATCTTTGCCTTTTTAAATAACTGCTTAGTTCTCTGTTGTGTGTATATACCATAGTTTATTCAGCTAATGTCCCGTTTGCAGACATTTAGTTTGCTTTCAGTCTTTTTCAATTATAAACAGTACTGCAGTGAATAACCACGTGCACATGTATTTCACATTGTTGGGGGGTTTTCTTCAGAGTATATTCCTAGAAGTGGGATGACTGGATCAAAGGGAAAATGCATATATTGTTTTGTTAGATATTGCCAGTTTTCCTCCACAGAGGTTGTCCCATTTTGCATTCCCACCAGCAGGGAGTAATAGTGCCTGCCTCCCCATAACCTAACAAAATTTATTATCAAGCTTTTCAATTTTTGCCAATATGATGGCTAGAAAATGGTATCTCATTATATATCAAATTTGCTTTTTTCTTATTGTGGGTCAAGTTGAACATCTTTTCAGATTTTAAGGGCCATTTTTATGTGTTTTTGTAAATTGTCTTTGCATGTTTTTTCTAATTTTTCTGTAAGATTCTTATTTTTATTCTTCATTTTTAAAAACTCTTTGGCTATTAGAAGTATTAACCCCTTATCTTTGTTATATGCTGTTAATATTTTCTCCCAGTTTGTCTTTGACTTTGCTTATGCAAAAGCTTTTCTTCTTATGTAGTTAAATTTGTCAATCTTTTTTTTTTTTTTTTGCTTATCTGGATTTTTAATCATGGTTAGAAAGCCTTTCTCTACACTTGTATAAGAAGGAATTCATCTGTATTTTCTTCTAGTACTTGTTTCATATTTTACATTTAGATCTCAGAGGCATTTGGAGTTTATTCTTCTATATAGTGTGAGGAATGGAGCTAATTTTATCTTTTTCCAAATTGCTATGCAGTTGTACCAATCTTATTTATTAAAAAGGTCATCTTTACCTCAGTGATTTGCAATATACCTTTATCATATGTTAGATATGGGTCTATTTGTGGACTTCCTATTCTGTTCCATTGCCATCTCTGCTATACTTGTGCTAAACACCGTTTTAATCAAAGAGACATTTAATGTATTTTAATATTTCTCACGGTTCTTCCTTTTCAGTGTGTTCCTAGCTATTCTTATGTGTTATTTTTACATTTGAACTTTATAAAGAATGACTATAAAACTTCCGTAAAAGAGCGCATTTCTATTTTGGGGAGATTACAATAAATTTATACATTAACTTAGGGAGAACTGACATTCCACTCTTTCTACTCCTCAAATGTAAGCACCTTGTGCCAGTATAATTCCATTCACTTGCCCCTCTGCACGCTTTTTGCTACCATTACTTCTGCATATGCCGAGAACCTCACCTTACAATGTTGTTATTTTTGCTTAAATGATCCGTTGTCTTTTAAGGAAATTATGAGAGAAGAGAAGAAGAATTGTCTTTTGTACCTACCCATGTATTTTACCATTTCCAGTGTTACTCATTGATTTCTGTAGATCTGAGTTTCCATTCGGTATCCTTTGATGATGCTGAGATGTCCTTACCCAAGAACAAGGGATTATCTTTTCATTGGTTCACGTCTACTTTTGTGTTCTCGGATAATGACTCGAAGTTGTGGGAGAGGGCATTCTGGCCTTTCTCCTGATTTTATGGGAAAAACATGCCATATACTAAGACTAATTTTATTCTTGGCCATTTTATTATGACTCATGGGCTGATATTCAGTTTTACAGGAAATGTATAAACTTTAATGACTTAAGGTAATTTGTAGGAGAGTTACCGGCATTAGATCTCATCCCAGGCTTGCTGCACTTGCCACTCAGTATGACGCTAGTCACCCTCACGGTGGGGCTTAGGAAACACTGCAAGGTAATTTTAATATTAGATGAAGCCAGACATAATTAGCGATGTAAATCTGCTCAAAGGCCCTTATGTTCTATAATGTGCTCCACACTCCCAAATTAATGATGTTTCGGTTGTTTCTATTATCTTCCTCATTAATAGAACAATTTTAATGTTGACTGTTTGAGAATTAGTATTATGTGGACTGTTTGAGAATTAGTATATTTCTACTTCCTTTAAAACCAATCAATTTAAAAGCCTAACATTCAGTTTCAGCTTTTGTTTGAATATAAGCATGGTTACCGTGTTTAAGGTAAGGCCTCTTTATATATGCAGTTCTTCTGCATTCTTTTTTATTATGCCTTTTACATGATAATCTCTAAACAACATAGCCAGCCTATAAGTGTTGGATTAATTTTTACTAATGATATTTCTAGCCAAATGTGGATTTAGTCACTGGCCTGTAGGACTCAGTTTTTTCCTATTGCCACCAGTGGGAGTATAGCACACATGAGTGTCATATACCACCAGTCTGGTTGTGACGATTGATTCGTTCAATTAGCAGTGAAAGACAAGCTCATCCCTAAAAAGAGAACATGCTAGAGCCAAGATTAGAACAGCTCAGCATTTCAAATGGGAAGAACTTAAACTAAGGTATCCTCTTTAAGAGGGATTAGGTTACATGTTGATGGAAATCCATACTTCGTGATATTTTATGTTGTACTTTTGCCCTTTTACTAAAAATTGTCCTTAACATTATGGATATTAACTTTGTGAGGAATCTCATTTAGATGGCCATATGTAAATAATAACTTTTTCTATGAATATTTTATATAGTCAAGATTATTTCCTACTCTTTTATAACATTTCTCCATGTTTTAATGTTCCATAACTGATAATTTTTTAATGTTAAGCAGACACTAGCATATTGTATAGGATGCCTTCCAACTAAGGTCTGTTATCATTGCAAATAGTGAACAGGCAGAACATGTAGGGAGCAGTAATATACATGCCTCTTGTAAAGGACATTACGTGTGCTTTTGCTTTTGCTTAGCAGTAACTGTATGAAGTAGATAGTATTAAGTCTTATTTTACAGATGAGAAAGTTGAGAGATTAATTAACATTACTGAGGTCACAGAGTTAATGAATTGTGAAGCTGAGTTAAGCATCTCTTTGATTTTCATTACCTCATGCTGCTTCCAAAGATCCATAGATAATTTGCATAATGCAGAGAATATGTAGATGACACAAATCTTCCTTGAAGCCTGTGGTTTTCTCCCTCCCCCTTTATCAAATACAGTTATTGGAAGATCTGATGTGAAAATAGTGAACTGACTTGTAGTTCATATCTCCCTGCTTCCTTTCTCTCTCTTTGAAAGTTCTCGTGTATGTTGAGTTAACACTTCTCTCTACATACATAAGCAAAGGAACTGTATAAGTCACTAGCTAATTGTCAGCCCCTAAGTGATAGGAAATTTGCTAAAGTGGTTCTCCATTGCTATTCCAATTTCCTGTGTAATTTATAACAAATTACATTTTCATGTTTTTTTTAATTGCCAATAAGATAAATACATAATGTTTTTTTTTTTTTATTTTTTTGAGGAGATGGAAAGAGAAATTTATTAATTTGCTGGCAAATGAGGAGGTTGGTGGACTCCCGTCTCAGAGTACCAGTGTCGTGCCTCTGAGCAGAAGTACAGAACTTTTAAAGATTCTGATTAATCCCACGGTCCCTTCTTTGGCTAAGATAATCTTGTGACTTCCACACTGGCAATTCCCTTGAGCTATCCCCTGTGGCACAAAGAGCACAGGACACTCTCCTGCCCCTCCTGACCACTGGCCTGAGGCAGGGATGTAAGTTTTAGTTCTCAAAAAGGGTCAGGGGGTTTTAAAGAGACACAAAACATTTTACCCTTTTTCAGGCCATTTTCTCTGTTCCATATTCCCCACTGTCAGTTTTTACCCTTCCATATCTATGGGGGGGGGGGGGGGGGGGCGCGATGTAGTTGTCAAGCTCTTCCTGCTGAATTGGGGTGATGTTTTAGACAGAAGATACAGATTATCAGGTGAAAAAGGGCATAAGTAGTAACTATAACAGTCAGGTTTGACAAGGTGAAATGGGATGTCACCTCGCACACCATGTCCAATACAGGGCTGGGTTAGAAAAGAAACATGGGACCTCTGAGCGCAGAGCTGTTAGTTGTACCCTGTAGGTGATCTGAGAGACTGACTTCTGCAAATTCAGACCAAATGAAGCTTAGGATAATATACCCAGCAGGAAGATCAACAGAAGAGGCACTAGCCCTGGGAAGTCTTCACCGAGGAGTTGTCCCTATATCCTATACACAGAACCAAAAAAGATACGAAAATATCAACTTTCATTTTTTTTCCTTTTTCTCAAACAGATACTTTAGATTGCCCAAGGCTGGCCCTGCCACTGGGAGCTGTACCTGTTCACTTTGGTATGATGGACCCAAGGTTTCACTTCTGACAATTTTAACAAGGTGTGAGCTACTAGAGGCACCTCATAGGGTCCCTTCCGCTTCTCTGCTTCCAACTGGCACAGGGACCTGAAAGAGGCAAACTCATGTGCAGTGGTTAGCACCTGACCCACTGATTTGACATATTGTTTTACTCTATCCTCTTTTACTTATGGTTATATTACTATACTTACCTTGGGGTGCTTGGAAGGGTCTCTCATAAACTATTTTTAGGGGCTTAACTTAAGCTTGCTTCTAAAGGACTGCCCTTATCCAGAGGAGGGCAAGCAGCAACACCCTATCTCACTTTAGATGGGTTTCTTGTATCAATTCTAGGATGTATGTAATTTCTATTCCAGGTGTAGGGCTTCGCTTACTTGTTGGGTTACCTCCACTACAAAGGACGGTCCATTATCACTCTTGGGAAATGTCCAGGGCTCTGGAGTGTGCTTCTGGGTCCTGTTCGTAGTGAGGTTCCTGCTGACGTCCTTGCTGTAGGAGGAGGAGCTGCTGAGTCTTTCCTGTAGCTGTCTGTCCTCAGCGTCCATCACTGGCATGCCATTCTCTGCTCAGCCTTTTTCCTTGGACTGAATGATGTGCAGGCTTGCTGAGGCCTGAACTTCAAAGCGCAATGGCAGTCTCTGGTGTACTTCATCAGGCCCTGGTATTCATCCAGCAGAAGCTTGGCGGCACCCCACAGGAAGTGAGCTGCTGCCACTTCTGAAACAACCCCTGGTGCTCCTGCCGCTTGCCCAGGTCTGCCACCTGGGCCCACCGTGATGAGTTTCTCAGCTGCCACTTGTCTACAGCTGCCTCACTGCCACCTGGCGCGTCCCCTACCACCAACTCCTGCCTGGCTTGCAGAGCACCAGGTGTGGCTGGGGATTGGAGTGGCGGCCTGGGGGAAGGGGTCCCTGAGACTGTTTCTGTCCATGCGGCTAGTGCCAATCAAATCCCCACTGTCAGTTTTGCCCAGGGCTCATGTGGGGCTATTTGGAGGCAGGGGGCTCTGGGCCCCTTCCTTCGCCATCTGAGTTCTGGATTTAAAAAAAAAATATATTTGCTTTCCTGGAGACTCCCTGCAACCTGGAGTCCTTTACAATTTTGGGCAATGTTCCTTTCAAGGTCCTTCTTCTTTACAAAATCAGTCTGGGTTGGCTTTTTCACCCTTTCCTTTTGACTGTCTCAACAGACCCTTTAGCTGTTCTTGCACATTCAAGCCCCCCATCTGATATTGCTGCAAATTGCCCTGCTACAGCTATGGGTTCCCTTTGGCCCAAATTGAGTTTGCTGCCGAGAGAGACCATTCCGAACCTTGACTCATAATTTACTGGGTTTGGGAATGAAGAGTGAGTTCAAGTGACACCCTCCCCTACCCCTCCCATGGTGCCAAGATGGCGGTGGTGGCAGGTGTTCCTTCCCCCTTGCTGTGCACCACTCGGTGGTGGGCCACGTGCAACGGTCCTCCCTCCTGCCAGGTCCGTTCCTGGGCTATGGCCCCACCTGGTACCTTGCCCTGGCCAGCTGCAGGGATTCCGGTGGGGGCAGGAGGACCTTATTTATCAAAAATCATACAAACACAGATCATTTTGCATACCATAAACAATGAATTTATCCCCAGCAGAGAGCTAGAGACTCAACATACTACCTCTATAGTGGCAGGTTGACCATTTGAGCTCTGATATATTTTCCTTGATATAATTTGTCCTTCAGTAAAAACTTGTACATAAGAATTGGCCATCCTAGAAAACCTGGCATGTCTTTGAACCTTATACAAATACTCGCAAGTAGAGGCACCATAAACTAACTGAGGGGGTTGTTCTTTTTGTCTTTCCTTTTTAAAAGGGTTTATTTCCCATTCTTATTTGGTCTAGGGTTTAGTGTGGTGGATGAGAGCATGCTGATAGTGGGTGGGACTCCAGAGTGTTTCACCACTGAGTCATTCCCACCCTCTTACATGTAACTCAGGCTGTCATATATCTACAAATGAGACAGTTTGGCTTCCCCTTAACAAAAGCACAGAAAGGCCAAATTGAGATTAATTTTGGAAGGAAGAGGCAATGGAGAAGACCCTTTAGAATGCACCTCCAAATCAAAATTGGGATCCAAACAACAAATTCTGGGAATAAACCAAGGACCATCAACCACCATTTTCTCTCATACTCCATATAAGCAGCACCAACCACCGCAAAAGAACCAGCAGCTCAGAATAAACCAAGGACCATCCATCACTGCTTTTCCTCACACTTTATATGTGTGGTACCAACCACCACTTTTCCTCACACTCCAGACAATAATCTTTAGCAAACACAAACAATATAGTGAACTCCCAACACAAACAATCTAAAATGCCACAGCCTATCAATCAAATGGGAGGTGGAGCTTCCTTATGTTGCAACAAAACTCACAAATAACAAAGAGATAATATAGGGGATCCTCAACACAGAAATTCCAGGATCTATCAAACAGATGGGAATCCAAAGGGGAAAAATGCACCCCAAATGGTACCTCTAATGGTGCCTCAAATGCCCTACCACAGGGCTGGAAGGTTCACAAATGGGAATCCAAAGGGGAATAAAGACCACCCCAAATAGCTGGAAGGTTCAAAACCCTCCCCAAATGGGTGACCTAATTCCCCCATTCCCTGGGAAACCCTCCCCAAATTGTGGCTTAGTCCCCCTGTTCCTGGGAACTGCAAATGAGATCCAAATTCAATCCAGGTCCCCTAGTTCCACTCAGCCTCATGACTTTTACCCCCAAAAGGCACCTCAAAACAAATGCCCTGATAGGGCTGCAAACAAAGCCTGTGCCACAGGGCTAGAATGTTCAAAACCCTCCCCATATGGGTGGAATCAGGATCTTGGCATGCGTGCCGGGGAACTTACCCAACAAATGGCCTGGTGTCCAGACACTTCCTAAATCCTTTAACTTCTCCTCAACTCAGTTCAGGTTGCCGAGAGCAGTGTCTACTTCAGGGAGACAGAGACAGGAGTTCCCTAGGGCTAAAATGGGCTCTGGCAGCTGCTGGGGCCATCTCTTGCTCGCTCACCTCAAGAAGAAGTTGCTCCTACCCACAAAGACCCATGGCTTTGCTATGGGGCTGCTGCCTGCCTCTTCCAGCAGTTGTGGGGTGCCGTTCCACCAGGGCACTGATGAGCCCACCCAGGGACACCAAATTCTGTTACTGAAAGTTTGGCACTTGTCCCTGAGGCTGCATCAGAAGAACGAGGACAAGTGGTTTGAGGAGAAGGAAAGAGAAGTTTATTAATTTGTTAGCCAATGAGGAGGTGGCAAACTCCCATCTCAAAGTATCAATGTCCTCACAATGATTTTTTTTAATGCTTACATAATATATGCTTTTATTTTCAGAGCTCTGTATTAACTATTACATTTAGCTTTTTAACAGTCTTAGTTCATGCCTCAGAAATTCTTATTCAAATACCCTTGCCCTGGGAGTACCTTCCATTTCAAATGTGATTTGTGTTTTTAACAAAGAGTTATCCCCTAGTTTGGTCTTACTGTTCTGAATAAGATGTGTACCTTTTTCCCAGGCATTGCATTGTAAGTTATTTTAAAAGAAAGGTATATAGCACCATGTGAAAAGGCTATGTAAAATATTTTATCATTTAAATGTATAGCATCAAAAAGAAAGGGGAACACAAAGCTAAACACAGGTGAGACTAGCCAGTGATGCTCTTGATTTTGCTGTGCATATCTTCCACGCTTGTTCCTCAAGAGGTACCTAGCACTAGCTTTTACCTGATGCCTTGACGGTGATATCTGGTCAGTGGAACACATTTCAAGGATGTATTTGGCTTGACTCCTAATATGGCATTGGCACAGAGGTGGTTTTGATACTGGAAGTGATGAGAAAAGGTGGCAGTGCTGGACTTTGTCCTGAGAGGAATTAGGAACATTTATTCAGCTTTTACAAATATTTTTGAGAGAATATTTTAATGGATTGGCGTCTGTGCAGTTTAGTTTTTGGAAGTATCCTCATTGTGTTAGCTTCTCTCACAACTCAATTTTGAGTCGCAATAATGCATTGTTTAAAGTTGCTTTTCTTCCAAAGAGGTCTGAGCACTTTAGTAGAGAGAATTTATAATCTTGGTATCTCCTAAGATATGATTTGCCCCATTTTATACGTGGAGAAATGGATGAATGGAGAGTTGAAGTGATAACTAGTCAGCAGTGGTAGTAGAACTAGTCTGTCTCTTAACTCCTGGTTAAGAGCTACCATTACTATCAGCTGGACTTCAGGAAACTGATTTCTTTTCAGGTCTGTCCCTACAGGAGTATCTCTTGGCCCATCTGCAGAATGTTTCTGTTGTTCCATCCTCACCAGTGTGTCCCCTTAGACAGATCTCCTGGCATAATCAATAAGGCCCCCTTGGGTGAGCTGGACATTTTATGAGGAGTATTCCCTATCCCTGTCACTTTTTAAAGTCCTAGGGCAGAAATTCCCATGAGCGCTCTGTGAGAGTGGAAGACTTTATAGCATCACTTTAGCTATGGTATAATTAAACATACAATGAATACCAGCACAGCTGTCTTCAGGTCCCAATTTCTTTTATCCACTTTTTTTTTTTTTTTTTTTGAGACAGAGTCTCACTCTCTTGCCTGGGGCGAGTGCCATGGCGTCAGCCTAGCTCACAGCAACCTCAAACTCCTGGGCTCAAGCGATCCTACTGTCTCAGCCTCCCGAGTAGCTGGGACTACAGGCATGCGCCACCATGCCCGGCTAATTTTTTCTATATATATTTTTAGCTGTCCAAT
>RJWJ010018940.1:0-30936 GCA_004363605.1 Indri indri
AGTTAGAAAAACTCTTTCATGGACACTTTTCCCTCCTGTGGTTAGTATCATTCCGACTACAACACATTTAATTTTTTGAATTATAATTCCAATTAAATATTTTTCAACCCGAAACTTCAGGAAGTTTTTTTCAAGTAATTTTAACATATTTCTAGAAAGAAAATGTGTTGTTTATAAAGGATAATTGTTCACAAAGTTTCCTAAGCAATTAATCTTACAAAGTCAATTCTTCAAAATAAATTGAATGCTTTAACGGCTTTTCATTTACTGTATAATTTCAAATTTAATTGAGACAACTACACTGAATGAAACATGCTGAAACCCTGAATATTATTTAACTGGCAAATTTGAATGGTTTGGAATTTGGGTCAAAGAATAAATTTGTTCTAAATCTTTCATGTGGCATAAATGAATGAGAAGTATAGCAAACTTCAATCTCAATGAAATGTTACACTTTAAAGATTAGGTGGGTTTTAAAATATCAAAAATATCTGAATAATTCAAATACAGATAATCATTTCAGTACTAAGGTCTACTTATTTTTTTGTAATACAAAGGAGATTAAAAAATATGTTTTGAAAAGTAAATGATAAAGTGATTATTGTGACATTTTCTTAGGATATTGCCTAATAATGACAAGCATTAAAATAGCATTTACTTCACCTATGATTTCTCTGTCAAGGCCAATCAGACCACAATAGAGAAAAAAGTCAGACCATAATAGAGAAAATCAATCAGAGCTATGACATAGGAGCCCTGGTGCTGGTTAGAAGAAAAAAGTAGATCTCACCTCTAAAGTCTACATTAACAGTATGTTTTATTTTTTCAGGACTCACATATGCAGAAAAACAACCACGGAATGATACTATATATGTGTGTATACTAAAAGAACTTTCCACCCATATGGGGAGGTGAGAGAGGATAAAGAAGAGAAGGATATTTAACAGTAATGCCAAAGAGGAAAAATAAACATGTCTTTTAATGCTAATCTTTCAAAATAAATAAGCGGTGTAAACAAGGAAAGTTAGTAAGGCCAATGCCAAAAAAAGCATAACAATGCCATCTGTGAAACAGAGTGTTAAGTCCAGGAACAATATAAATAGTCATAAATAGTTGGGGGAAACAAATTTGTTTTCTCTCTTCTTACATAAGTGAAGGTGTACCTTATATGTATATTTTCCCATTTTTATCTTTTTATATTTTCCTTCTTTAGTAAATTGAATGCCCATAATGACCACTTTCTTGCTGTTGTATGTCATCACACAGCCTTTTTCTTTTACCTGGTTCACCCACTAGAAATTACTTACATAATAACTTCAATTTTGGCTGTTGGTTTGCAAAGTATAAAGTATCTACTATTTGGTTCTTTACAGAAAAAGTTTGCTGACCCTGACCTATGGTTTGCCAATATTGCTATACTTATTCGGTTTTCTCAAGACAAAATATATTCACCATCCTACTAGCCAAGAAATTATTCACAGTGTCTAGACATGCTCAACTTTGGTTATTTGGGGCCAAACACCACCATTTTTTGCATGTAGTTTTTCAATAGCAAATAGAAAAACATATATATCATTTAATTTTGCTTTGAGAGAAAAATATAAGTTGACCCAATGAATAGATTTCTCACATATAATCTAACATCTCCTGAGTATTGATTTATGAGACAGTAGGATTAAATCGTTTCATTGACTGATTTACAGCTGTCACACGTTACTGGATCTCTTCCTCACTAAAGGTTGAAGAAAAATCAAGTATGTCC
The DNA here is from genome assembly GCA_004363605.1 of Indri indri. Classification (NCBI taxonomy): domain Eukaryota; kingdom Metazoa; phylum Chordata; class Mammalia; order Primates; family Indriidae; genus Indri; species Indri indri. Next base: position 1,763 of record RJWJ010018940.1, read on the forward strand.
TAGAACCGTCAACACAGAAAGTTTCCCCCCTACAGAGTTCTTTGATTTTTGTTTTGTTCTGTGTAGGAGAGTGGATACTTTGATTTTTTTCTCCTTAGGAAGGAATCAAGGAATTGAAAATTGTTCTGAACATTGGTAGATTAGGTGATATCAGTCTAACTTTTGGGGTATTTCAAACCAGTCACTGTTGGAAGATGCAGCACAGTGAGGTTTTATAACTGTGCAGGGTATCCTTCACACCCACCCACACACGCGCACGCACACACACACACACACACACACACACACATTTCCTTTATGTATTTATATTCCATTTATCATAGTATTCTATTTAAATAATAAAACAGTTGCAGCAATTAGCAGATATAAGCTATATACTCTAAATTTTCTTAAGAAATATTCTCTACAGGGAGCCAATTCACAAGCAATTGTCTTGTTTGTGCATTAAAAACCCATTTTTTATATACTTTTAGGTTTTGGTTTGAACACTTGCTTTTTCTTCAAAATAAAGTATCCTTTAATATTAATTTTAAATGCCCATCTTCGTAAATTTTAAAAATGCCTTTCAAAGTGAGCACACCATATGCCTTGAAGCAATTGTGTGTGGGCATGACTAATATGCCAAAGGCTAGACTTGATTGTATCCATTTTGACTTTTATTACACTTTCACTGAATAAGGCACTTGGGACAACATTTGTAGGTGTCAGTGGTGACTATTTTAAGGAAGGATGAACACTGAACCTGTGTTTCTTAGGTAGTCGTATATATCAGTTGAGCATCCCTAATCAAAAAACCTGAAATCCAAAATGCTTCAAAATTTGAAAGTTTTTGAGAGCCGACATAATGCCACAAGGGGAAATTTCACACCTGGCTCCATGTGACCTGACATGTGAGGCAGGTCACAGTCCAAACATAAGTGCACAACACAAAGTTTATTCAGCATCCCCAATGGAACAATAAAATTATCTTCAGGTCATGTGTATAAGTTGAACATGAGACATAAATAAATTCCGTGTTTAGACTTCAGTCTCACCCCCAAGCTATATCACTGTTTTCAAAATCTGAAAATATGTGAAACACTCCTGGGATCAAGCATTTCAGATAAGGAATTCTCACCTTCCATTTATATTCTCTGTGTTCAGTAAGTTTGATACCTGCAATGCCCACTTTGATTCCATCGCATGTCACCAAGTAGACTGTGTCTTTCACCTGGTTCAGCCACTAAAATCACCTTTCTATTCATAACAGATCGTAGTAGTTTAGGATAGTTATGGATTGTGTACTATTATTAAAGAAATAGAAGAGAAAACCCAAGTTTTCAGACTAGTTTTATATATTTTATGAGATTGTCATTTTTATACTATGCTAGTCAAATGTATACTAAAGTGTCAGATGGCTCTTATGTCAAATAAAGGTGGCTAGTTGCTGCATTCAAAATAAGAAAACAACTCACATGCATACACCCAGATACAATTCTGAATTTTGTATGAGTTTAAATTTTTAAAACATTTTTGTTATTTGGAGTATTATGGAATTTATGATCATAACAAAAAACATTGACATTTATCAGGCCTTATCTACAGTTTTATTCCTTTTCCTACTGCAGTAGACCAAAGTCAAGCTAAGAACACAAAATAAATACAAACGTATCTAATTTTCGCTTTCATTTATACTTTATTGCTGTATGATATAATACACTACCTAGTCGTTAGAATCCATTTAGATGAAATCATTACATTTGTTGAATTAACTAACTGATATTCAAAATATGGAGGTCAGGTAAACTGATTAGTAGTCTTCATATCCTAATCTTATTTGATTAGAGGGCTATATGAAACTATGAATTAAAATGTTAGTATCAAATAGCCAACTGACTCCAACTGCAACATTTTTACTCATGTTGTAATATGTGTATTTTAACTCTATTTAAGTAACTGTGTGAATTTTCACAAAACCATTAAAACTATTTGTATATATCTTTGTCCTTTACTTTATTTGGATATTATTGTTATTGTCATTGTGGATTGTCCTAAAATACATATAATGAAGAAAACCAATGTGTTTCACAGTATCTGGCCCTTTTGTGTTGGAGGATAGAGTAGCATCCTGGATAAACGGGGCTATTTTAAATTCCATCACAAAGCCATGGTCAATGCAGAAAAGTATTCACGGTTTGGGAAATCCCATAAGGTCTTTGAGCATTGCATGGGCAGGGAATCATTCAATATATTACATTAGCATCTACCATATATAGTGAAGGTTTTGGACACTTTCTTCTAAATCAAAGTCTGGGCTGAATGCTTTTGAAGGCATTTAGTTTGACACACACACACAAATCTGTGATTCAAGTATCTTTAAATATCAATGTAAGATTGTTCCTCTGGATTTTAAATTTTATTTAATATTTCAAACTAAGGATATTAAAATTAAGATATACTGATGCATAGAAGTCTACCCAAGTTGTTAAAAGAGATGAGGTGAAATGTGTAATCACTACTTACCAGAATGTTCAGTCTCATTCAAAATTTACTAACTTCCTGTTTTTCTATACATACTTGGTATTTCTAGGAGTCCCAGGAAGTATATGTCCTTCAAGAATAATAGCTTCAGATGGGGTTAGTACAGCTAGCTAAAGGGCATTTTAGAATTTTGTGAGGATGTTTTAGATTATCACCATTTGGAGGACAATATTGCTAGACATTTTGTGGTGATCATAGCAGTCTATCTTAACAAAGGATTGGCCCACGTCTTACATATGGCCAGACCATCACGTGTGTGAAAATGGTGCTTTATAAGACTAGAACATAACAATAGCACATACATTAATGTCAAGTACTTTTTGCATAATTTTAATAAATAAATGCAATTTTTCAATAATGCAACTACAATAAAATGTAGCTTGTCCTTGCTATTTGTTCAAATTGTCCTTTAGTTGTTTACATTTTGTAACTGCATGTTATTATTAAATAATAGCATCAGTGTTCAATACTTGAATCATCAGGACTACACTTAGTCTGCATTCGTAGCTGTAGAATTAGGTGTAAGCATTTCAGTATTGCATCGTGTTGTTTACTGTTATATGCTTAAACATTTACATGTTGGAATTTATATTGTTTTAGTTGCCTTCCTTCTTTATCTCCTTTATTTTCCTGTTATGATGTTATATGCATGTACATTTTCTAGAAATAACTTGTACAGGTTGGTTACCCTATCTATGACTTTCATTTCAGCATTGGAAAGGAATGTTATGAAATATTTGTTACGCAAAGGAGGTGAAAGATCTCTTAGGGTTGAAAACTGGTACCTGTGGAGAGATCAAAGTCTCACCTCTATCCAGTTCCACAGGTATCACACGCTGATAGAGTAAGATGGGATCACCTATTACCTCTGTCCCACCCCACAACCCGTTTTCAGAGGAGGACCCTAAGTTTTACAAAGATTTCTTTGATATTTCTTTCTTATGATGACATAGCAAATTAGGACTGTGATAGGAAGAGATATTATCTTTTTAATTTAGAGTGTTTCAATTTAAGCAGAAGCGTACAAGTCATGTAAATTAGGTATTTGTTTTACGACGAGGAATTGGGGCCCAGAGAAACTTGTCTAAATATTAATAGAATTACATATAATTTACAATCCTGCCCCAGGTTATACAATCAGATGTTTCACTACGGTAGGTCTTCATGCATTTGTATATTTTTTCTGTTTTATATTATGTAGTGGCAATGCCAAAAATACCCATAATTACTATGATAAGTCAAAGGCATAATAATTGTTATTATGGTTATTAGCTTTAAAGACTTTGATTCACATTCACAAGTACATAATAAACTCCACCAGTCACACATAAAACAAGTTGGAAATGATTTTCAAACGTGTGATCAAGTTAAACACACATTTCTGTATTCTGATCAAAGAACTGAAGTATCAAATAAATAGCAAACAAAAGTAGAAATCATGTGTTCATACATAAAGGACAAATCAGTTTTCCATGTATTATCATTTCATTTGGATTTGATTTCTGAAACTTCAGTTTATTTTTCAATGTTGTTATAGTTATTATAAATTGAAGCAAATTAGATGCACCTGTTATTTATATCATGTTGTGGAATTAAAGCAATAGTATTTTTTTTGTTGTTGTTAAAGTGGCAATGTTTTTCTTATTTCTTATTTTAAAAGGTGAAAGTCTCTACACTTAAAATTCAATAGTGGCAGCAGAAAATGGGGAGGAGATTTACATAGTCTCAAGCAGAGGAAACTATAAATAGAAACATTTGGCTCAATTCCATAATAGATTTCCAATTTTTTCCTTGATTAGTTGTGAGAAAATTCTAAGTGGAAGTGATGAGTGCTTCACCTTCTAAAATTGAACAATATGATAAATAAAATTTTTTATTCTCATTAATAAAATCAATTCAAAAAAAGTGTTTTTTTCTCTCATGTGAAATACATAGAATTAATAAAGGAATTTCAAAATACTTTATAAAGTTATATAAATTAGGTATAAGATGCTATTTAAAATTGTTAGGTTTTGTTTTATTCACTTTGAAATAGTCCTAAAGACTTTGGAGGTTTTCAAATATGTATAAAATGTTAATATTGAGCCTTTACTTTCAAATAAGTAAAGCATTTGAAAATTATTATATTTAAGTACAATTGCCCTATTTTAATTTTTCTGTTTGTTAACACAAAATGTCATCACTGACTCCACTTTTGGGAAGATAGACACATTTTCCCTATTTTATCTGCTTATACAAAAAAAAAGTACCTGCTATTTTAATAGTATTAAACCCTGAACATTATATAAAAGGCAAACTTAAAAGACTCTGAAAGATAAAGGGAAGAAGACAGAACAACTAGTGAACTCTGGGCACAAAGACTAATATGGTTTTGTGTTCCACAGTATTTATTTTCGCCTAGTTTAATGGGCAAAAAGAATGGGTGCCAGAGAAGTCATTAATATAAGGATGCCGTAGACACAGACTAAATAGCCCCAGCAAGATCAGGAACAGGAAACTTAGCAAGACAGAAGCACAAAGGATCATTAGAGACTACTACAAATAATTACATGCCAAGAAATTTGAAACCTAAAGTCTATGGTTAAGTTCTTATAAACATATAACCTACCAAGATTGAACTAAGAAGAAACAGAAAACCTTAGCAGACCAATAACAGGTAAGGGTATTCAATTGGCAATAAACAGTTTTACCTCAAAGGAAAATCCAGGACTGGGTGGCTTCACAACTGAACTCTACTGAACCTTTAAAGAAGAATTAATAACAATTCTTCTTGAACTTTTCTGAAAAATTAAACAGAAGGAATTCTGTCTAAATCATTCTGTGAGGCCAGCATAGAGCTGATACCAAAACCAGACAAGGATGCAACAGAAAAAGAAAACTACAGGTCAATATCTCTGATGAACATAGATTCAAAGATCTTCAACAAAATGCTAGCAAACCAACTCCAACAATATATCAAAAAAATAATATACCTTGATTAACTGGAATTTATCTCAAGAATGCAAAGATGGTTCAACACATGCAAATCAATGTATATCATACATCACATCAATACAATGAAGGACAAAAACCATGTGATCATCTCAATAGATGCAGAAAAAGTTTTTGATAAAATTCAAAATTCCTTAATAATAAAAACTCTCAATAAATTAAATATAGAATAAAGTACCTCAACATAATACAGGTCATAATTGACAAACATAAGGCTAACATCATACTGAATGGGGAAAAGGTGGAAGCTATCCATCTATATAATAACTGGCACAAGACAAGGATGGCCACTCTCACTACTTGTTCAAAATAGTACTGGAAATTCTATCCAGAGCAATTAGACAAGAGGAAGAAATAAAGGGCACCCAAATTGAAAAGAAGGAAGTCAAATTGTTCCTGTTTGCAGAAAACAGGATCTTATATACAGATTTGTTTAGTCTACTAAAACATTATTAAAACTGATAAAAAATTCAATAATGTTGCAGGATACAAAATTAATATATAAAAATAAGTAGTGTCTTTATACACAAACAATAAAGTAGTTAACAAAGAAATCTAGAAGTTAATATCATTTATTATACATAAGCACAAAAATTCTAGAAATAAATTTAACCAAGAAGATGAAAGACCTCTACAGGGAAAACTACAAAACACTGATGAAAGAAACTGAAAAGACTACAAACATATGGAAAGACATCCCATGCTCATATATCAGAAGAAATAACATTGTTAAAATCACAAATTAACCAAAGCAATCTACAGATGCAATTCAATCCCTATCAAAATACCAATCACATTCTTCACATTACACACACACACACACACACACACACACACACACACACACTCATCTCTAAATGTGTTTGCAACCACAAAAGACCCAAAATAGCCAAAGCAATCCTGAGAAAAAAGAACAAAGCTGAGGGTATCACACTACCGAATCTCAAAATATGCTATGAAGCTATAGTAATCAAAACAACATGGGACTGGCATAAAAACAGACACATAAAGCAAGGAAATGGAATAGAGAACTGATAAATTAACACACATGCCTACAGCCAGCTGATTTTTGAGAAAGGTGCCAAGAATGATCTTTGCAGAAAGGACGGTCTCTTCAATAAATGCTGCAAGGAAAACTAGATAGAAGAATGAAACTAGAGTTCCATTTCTAATCCAATACAAAAATCAACCCAAATGGATCAAAATTGTAAATGCAATACCTGAAAGAATAAAACTACTAGAAGAAAACAAAGGAAAAATGCTTCAGGATGTTGGTCTGAGAAAAATTTTTGTTATTAAATTAAGACCTCCAAACATAGGCAACAAAAACAAAAATAGACAACTGAGATTATATCAAACTAAAAAGCATCTTCACAGCAAAGGGAACAATACAAAAGAGTGAAAAGACAACTCACACAACAGATGAAAATATTTGCAAACTACTCATCTAACAGGGGATTAACATCCAGCATATACAAGAAACTCAACATCTCAAAAAACAAAACAAAATGAAACAAAAAAACACCAAACGATCCTATTCAAAAATGGGCAAATTGTTTGAACAGACATTTCTCAAATGGAGACATACAAATGAACAAATAATATATGATAAAAATGCTCACTATCACTAATCATCAGAGAAATTTAAATCAAAACCACAATGAGGTATTGTCGTACTCCGATTGGGATAAAAAAGACAAAAAGTAACAGATTCTGGCAAGGATGTGGGAAAAAGGATATGCACATACACTGTGGGTGGGAATGTAAACTAGTACAGTCACCATGGAAAACAGTGTGTTTCTCAAGGAACTACAAATGGAACTACCATATAATCCAGCAATTCCACAACTGGAAATTTATCCAAAGGGAAGGAAATCATTATATTGAAGAGACATCTGTACACCAATGTTTATTGCAGTCTTATTCACAATAGCCAAGATAAGGAATCAGCCTAGGTGTCCAATGGTAGATGAATGGATAAAGAAAATATGCTATACACACACACACACACACACACACACACACACACATGCACGCACACACACCCTGTAACACTATTCAGCCATAAAATATAAAATCCTGTAATTTGGGCAACACAGATATCACTGGAGGACATTATGTTAAGTGAAATCAGCCAGGAACAGAAAATTAAATACTACATGTTCTCATTTATATGTGGAAGCTAGAAAAATTTGATCTCATGAAAGTAAAAATTAGAACACAGGATACCAGATTCTGGAAAGAATGCAGTAAAGGTCCCTGTTCCTCCCTTTTGTTACAAGATACAAAATTACAGCTAGATAAGAGGAATTAAGTTCTAGTGTTCTATACCACTGCAGGGTGACTATAGTTAAGAATAATATATGGTTTCAAATAGAAGGAGGAAATTGAATGTTTCCAACATAAAGAAATGATAAATGTTTGAGACGGTGTATAGCTAATTATCCTGATTTTACACCCTATATGTATCAAATATTAAAATGTCACTCTGTATCCCATGGGTATGTTCAGTTATTATCAATATTTGTCAATGAAAAATAAGTTTAAATCCTTCTTTAAAAAAGAGAATGAATCAAAGAAAGTGGTGTCTTCCCACTGTCTCATTTTCCCCCATGAACCGTCAGGGTGGATCAACACAGACGTGGAGATCCTCTTGGTGCTGAGGGAGCCTAGTGGCCAGGCAAAAGCAGAGAGGGAAGGGCTAGGACTAGGAAGGAACTGAACAGTGTGTCAGAGTGGAGGAGGGTCTTGAAGGTCTCTAGCCCAACCCCCTTCTCATAAGGAAGTCTCCACAGTGAATGGTTCAGGAAGGAATCCAGAATGCAGACAGGGGTAAGAACATGGCCTTACAGACGCCCTTGAGTCCCTGACTGCGACTCCCTTCGCAGACTGCATTGCAAAGGCTCTGCACCAAGTCTGATGTGGGAACTGTAGCTTTACTCCATGTGAGACCTGCTAGGTAAAACTAGCATAATTGCCTGTGGTTGAGCCTGAAAAAATTACACATAAGCTATTAGCCTGAAACCAGACTCCTTGCTTATTAGGCTCAATTGCCTCTTTTTTAAAAAATTAAACCTTATATTGAGTCATTACTGCTTGTGGTAATTTGATTAAATCATTTCTGTGAGACCATGTAAAGAGACTTCTCATTAAATATGAACTACTCCAGATCACTCAGAAACTGAAGAAAGACAGGAAGAGAGACAAAGCTTTCATGGAGTGGAAAGGCAGAGAGTGCAGGCTAGTGAAAATCAAAACAAGCTAACTTCAAATGAAAATTTTTATCCAAAATCTTCATATTTAGAAGCTCCAAAGTAAAGTGTGTACTTGTCCTATTTAAATGAAAGGCTTTAAGAGATGTAAAGTGTCCTAACTGATGAAGAATTTTATTTCAAAAATCTAGAGCAATATATTCAAACATAAAGTACTTCTTAAATATCTAATAGTTTTGGATATAGGGAAAAAAGTCTGTCAGTCAACTCGGTTTCCAACTCATATATAAAGTACTAACAATCATCTTCAGTGGAATTCATATATGTTACAAATGCACATATTGTGACTCTGATGAATATTTTTCCCCTAAGGGAATATCAACTCAACAGAAATGCATTTGCTTAAAGCTGACATTCCTTTTACATAATCCTGATATTTTGATGAGTGTTTAGAATACCTCATGGGGACAAAAAAGTAAAAAAATGTCACACATATGGTATCTCAATATGAGATTCAGATTGCATATCAGATAATGTGAAGCACATGTCAATAAAAGGATCTTATTTTCTTTTTGTTGCTTAGTTTCTGGATCATGGCAGATGATATTGTAACAGGATCAGCACAATCCTTATACAGAATTCTTGAGATCAATTTCTAGTTTTTACTTTTAATTCTTCAATAAACACCAGTCAACCCATATATGGTATCGCAGATCAAAAAGTCTAGTGCAGAATTTACAAAAGATATATACATCAGTTTATTTTCCCTTATGTGTTCTCTTAAAATTATCCATTCATTCTATTTTGAATATAAACTTTAGTTGCATGTGGATAAATTTTGTTTTGCATTCAAAGAAATTATTCTTTGTTTTATTATTATCATTGAAAAATTTCAGAGTTCTTAAATATTAATGAACACCTAAAACTAAGAATAAAATAAATATTTATATAAATATCAAGCAATTATTAATGTATTCAAACTTTTCAAGAAATTGAAAATCATTTATCAGGGCTAAATTTTCAAATATATCTACAAATACACACAACGTTTAGTTGCTGCTTCGCATTAGAAAATGTCTCCTCTTTCTGGAAATATTCCTAACATCCCATTCTCCCAGTGTGCAGTTTTTGATTAGAATCACCAGAATTTGGTGACCTAAATACAACGGCATTGAGTATGTTATAAATAAATTAAAATATTGCTATGATGTAAAAAATCCCTTTTAATTTTTTTTTATTTTCCAAGTTAATATATTCACCAAGCTATGAAATACAAACAGTGATTTTTTTACATAGATAGACAGAGGCTGAATATCCCACAATGTGTTTACATGTGTGTATTGTAACTCTATTGTTTGTTAATTCGTATGAAAATAAATTATTCGGTGTAACAAAATGCTTGTGTGAATGTGTTTGTGGGTTTGTGGGTGTATTTAATCTGAAAGGAAATCAATATAAAGTACCTTTTCCCTTTGGAATATTTTTTCTTAATTTGTAAATTGTACTTTTGACAACATACTTATACATTCACACTACTTTTTTATAGTCTAATAGCAGGATGGCAACATCTTTGTTGTTTTTGTCTAAGATACCTGAATGCTTTAAACAATTTAGTTCCATTGCTCATGGTATTATTTTAGATATTATATTTTATATCCAAAAACTGACAATGAATTACTGAATTATGAAGATGTTTATAGTTAACAATTAACTATTCTGTTAATAACTTGGTCTTGTAAAAATTGAATGTATTCTTCTGAAACTAGACATCATCATGTTGACCTGTTTATGTATCTTATATTTTGTTGCAACCATATTTTCATCCCATTTTATTCTATTAAAAGGTAGGTTCTATAATAATAAGCTAATACTTTATTCATAATTTATTTAATAATAGAAATCATTGCCATTGTTGCAACAGTTATTATAGATTGCCTAAAAAAGGAAATACCTTCCAAATTTAGTATAATGTATATTCATTTTCTCTTTTAAAACATCCAAAGGGTAAATTATTAAGGAAACTTACGGTTCAACATGTATTTTTATTACATTGATGAGACTTTAGTCTTAAACCAAAGAAAAGGTCCTTGACATTAGCATATATACTAAAGATTTTGTGTAAGATATATAAATGGAATAAATAAGTTTGTTGGGGAAAGTTAACCAGTAGTGTATTGATAAATGAATCTTCATGCAAACAAGTGAAGAATTTATTGAATAGCCCTTTACAACAGCTTAACTGAGGTATAACTAACATTCAGTAAAATACACTGTATCTAAATTGTACAAGTAGATAAGTTTTGACTTATGAACTGAAACCGCCACCACCACAAGCAAGATATTTAATAATGAACTTATCCATCACCCACCCTTAGAAGCTTTTTCACGTCCTTTGTAATCATTCACACCTTTTCCTATCCTCTTTCCAGGACAAGAGTTGATCTACTCTCTTTCACTATAAATTAGTTTGCACTTTTAAAGATGTGTATCAATGAAATCAAACAAAATCAACATAATTCTATTGAGATGCTTCCATGTTATTATGTGTGTTAGTAGTTTATTCATTTACATTACAGAGTACAACTCCATTATATGGAGATACCAAAATTATTTTTTGAATTAACATGTTTATGAATATTTGAATTGTTCTCGGTTTGGGTTATTATGATGAAGTTTTTATGGACATTTGTATACAAATTATGTGTAGACACAGGTATTATTTTCCCTTGAGTAAATACCTAGGACTAGTACTTTTTAACTTTCCCACTAATGGTGCATGACATTTCCATAACCTTGTTAAGATGTCTTTGATCTTTAATTTTAATCATTCTAATAGATATGCAAAGGCATATCATTGTGGTTTTATTTCTCATTGTCCTGATGACTATGATATTAAGCATCTCTTTATAAGATGATATGGCATCCATATATTTTCTTTGGTAAAGTGCCTGTTCAAATATATTGTTCATCTTTAATGATTATTTTATTTTGTTTTGTTGTCTTAATAAAAAGTTTTGGATAGAATATATTGGATAAAAATTTTACTCATATGTATGCTTTGCATATATTTCTCTCCCAATTCAAGCTTTTCTTTTAATTTTAATAATAGTGCTAAAGAGCAGAGATTTTTAATTTTGATAAACTTTATTTTTTATGGAATGTACTTTATTGTTATATGTAAGAAATAAATATAACCTAGTGAACATAACCTAAAGTCACAAAGCTTTTCATCTAGCCTTATATTTAGGTCCAATCCAGCTAGTTTTTGTAGAGTCATCTGTTACATACTGACGGAACATTCTTAGAAATGCATTGTTAGGTGATTTTGTCCTGTGCAAACATTGTAGTGTATACTTTCACAAACTTAGATAGCATAGCCTGCTACACACTTAGGCTATATGGTATAGCCTATTTCTCCTGGGCTGCAAACCTATACAGCATATTACCATATGGAATATTATAGGCAATTGTAACACAATGGCAAGTATTATGTATCCATACATATCTAAATATAGAAAAGATACAGTAAAAGTATGGTAAAAAAGATAAAAAATAGTTCACCTGTATAGGGCCCTTGTTACAAAAGAAGTTCGTAGGACTGGAATTTGCCCTGAGTGAGACAGTGAGTGAGTGGTGAGTGAATATGAAGGCCTAGGATATTACTATATTCTGTAACGTAGACAACACTAAATTTATAAAAAAAAAAAAATCTTTCTTCAATAGTAAATTAATCTTAGCTTACTCTAATATTTTTACTTTACCCTATCTCCCACTTCACATCTTGTCCCACTGGAAGGTCTTCAGGGGCAATAACATGCATGTAGCTGTCATCTCCTATGATAACAATGCCTTCTTTTGGAATATCTCCTGAAGGACCTGCCTGAAGTTGTTGTAATTTTTTCCATACTTAGAAGTAGGACACTCTAAAGCAACAATAAAAAGTACAGTACAGTAGATGCATAAGCCAATAACAAGTCATTTATTTATATTAATAAGTATTATGTACTGTGCATAATTGTAGATATTATAGTTTTAAACAACTGGCAGTGCAGTAGATTTGTTTACAACAGTATCACCACAAAAATGTGAGTAATGCATTGCACTACCATGTTATGATGCTTAAAATGTTGGTAGGCCACAGAAATTTTTCAGCTCCTTACCAACATAATTTATGTGGTCCATCATTGACCAAAGTGTTGTTATGTGGTGCTTGACTGTATATGGTGCAAGTTCGTTTTTTGCATATGGATACCTAATTATTCTTACAACATTTGTTGAAAACACATTTTTTTCTCCACTGTTTTTGTATGTTTATAAAAATAAGTTATCAAAACTAGTGAAACAGAGTTAGATCTGTGTTCTGATTAACAGTATGGCAGCAATGTCAGCTTTGTGGTAATGGCATTGTACTACTCACTATTGAGGGGAGCTGAGTAAAGGATTCAAGGTATTTTAAGTACTGTTTTTGCAATTTTCTAAAAATGTTATCCCATAATTATTTAAAAATAAAAATAAAATGTCTGTATATGTTTGAATATACAACTGGATTCTCTATTATGTTCCATTGAACAACTTATTTCTGTCTTTATGCCAATACCACCTAATCTTGAGTGCCATAGCTTTATTTAAAAAAAAAAAACTTAAGATTAAATATTATTAAACCTCCAATTTTTTCTTCTTTTTCAAAGTTTTGTTTTATTTTTTTGTTTTCTGTATTCTGGGTTCTTAGCATTTCTATATGAATTTTAGAGTCAATCAGCTTTTCAAATTCTACAAGTTAGTCTACTAGAATTTTGATTGGAATTGCCATTATTCTATAAATAAATTTAGGAAGAATTGAAATCCTAACAACTTTGAATGTGCTGAACAATAAACCAAGCATTTCTCTCCTTTTATCTTATTTTTCTTCTTTCAGCAATGTTTTGTAGTTTTCATTGCAAAGATGTTAAATAGCTTCAGTCCAATTTTTTTTGTATTTATCCTAAAATATTTTCCAAAATATTTTGGACGCAATTATAAATTATATTTTTAATCAATTTTCAAGTGTTTGTTGCAAGTGTATATAAGTATATTTCATTATTTTATATGGATTGAATAAACTGCATTCATATTAATTCAGTTCTGATGGCTCTTATGTTGTATATACTGTTGGATTTTCTACGTAGATGAAAACATCGCCTGTGAATAGGGCAGTTTGCTTCTCACTTTCAAATACATATGTATTTTTTTCTCTTTATTACGCTAGATAGTAATTCCAGTAAAAGTTGGAAAAAATAGTAAGAGTAGCCATGCTTACTGTGTTCCCGATCTCAGGCAGAAAATTGTCAAATATTCATCATTAAATAGGATGTTATATGTAAGTCTTCAGAGATAACTCTCCTACCCTTTTTTTTCAGGTTCAAAACGTGCCTTTCTTCTCTTTCTAGATACCTCTAAATTTTTCATAAAGAATGGATGAAGCAGAATTTTGCCAAATTATTTTAATACATTTATTGTGATAAACATGTATTTTATCTTCATTAGTTTTTTTAATAGGGTGTATTATATTGATTTTCAAATGTTAAACCAACTTTGCATTTCCAGCATAAACCCCACTTGCACATGGTGCCTCATTCTTTTTTATATGTTTACATTACATTTGCTATTTAATTTAGAATACTAGCATGTAAATTTATGGGGAAAATTGGTCCATAGATTTATTCCATTGTAATATCCTCTCTGAAATTTTTTAGGGTAATGTTGACCTTATGTAACGAAATGAGGACTATTACTTACTTTTCATTTTTTCTGTATGATATGTTCAAAATTGATATTATTTCTTCCTTAAATGCCTGTTTGAATTTAATAATAAGTCCATCTGGCTGACCCTGGACTTTTCTTTGTGGGGAAGGTTTTAACCACAAATTCAAATTCTTCATGTTAGCCATTTCTTCTTGAATGTGTTTTGGTATTAGGTTATTAAGTACAATTTCCCTAAGTACTAATTTTGACATTTAGTATCTCTGACATTTGACTTTAACACCTCTCATTTTATTTTTATTGTGAAGGTACAATAAATGCACGTTTTGGCTTGTGATTTATGTTTCGACTTTTTTTAGAGCAATTTTTCGGAAATCATGGATAAGTCAAAAATTCGTGTTATTTTTTAATACGATTTTCATCGTGGAACCGATGCAGTATAGACAGCTCGAAATATGAATGAAGTGTTTGGGAAGGATGTGGCTAATGAATGCAGAGTAAGTACGTGGATAGTTTGAGAAGTTCCATTTTGGTGATTTTAATCTTCAAAATGAGCCACGTGGGCGACCTGAGACCAAGGTGGATAATGATGACCTGAAGGTTGTAATGGAAGGGAATCCACGTCAACTTATGTGTGAATGAGCAGCAAGGTTTAACATTACCATTCCAATATTGGACCATTTGAAACAAATGGGCAAGGTAAAGGAATTGGATAGATGGGTTCTGTGTGAATTAAATAGGCATCAGCAGAGAAATCACCTTGAGGTTTGCCTTTCTTTGCTGTCACGACATAAAGCTGAACCATTTCTACACCATATGGTTATGTGTGATGAAAAATGGATTATTTTTGACAATTACAAACATTCGGCACAATGGTTGGGTAAAGATGAAATGCCAAAACAGTCTAAAACTGAACGGTTATAAAAAAAAAAAAAAATCTAATGGTGTTTGTCTGGTGGTTCAGCACTGGTTTTATCCACTGCAGCTTCATGAAACCTGGTCAATCAATTATAAGGTATGTCTACTGCAACCAATTGAATGGAATGATGAGAATGCTTGGGATTAAGCTGCTGACATTGGTCAATAGAGACAGGCCAATCCTCTTGCAAGACAACACTTGAACATATATTACACAAACAATCTTTCTCAAACTGCAGAAGCTGGACTTGGAAACTCTTTGTCATTGAACATATTCACCAGACCTTGCACCAGCTGACTACCCCTTCTTCCAGGCTTTGGATCACTTCTTGCAAGTAAAAATATTCCATTCTGAACAAGCTGTGGAAAATGCATTTGGTGATTTCATCGCCACTCTCTCTCCAGACTTCTTTGCTGCTGGCATAAACAAGCTACTGCTAAAGTAGCAAAACTATGTTGATAATTTAGGCGCATACTTTGATAAATTGCCCTGCTTTTTGTTTGAGGTATAATAAACTACACTTTTGATTTGAAATCAAATTTTCATATTTAATGATCTAAATAGTTCAATTTTTTCAAGGTACTTATCCATTTTATTCAAGTAGTTGAATTTGTTGGCATAGAAATGCTCGTAAATAGTTCCATATTATTTTTAAATATATGTATAATCTGTAGTGATCCTATTAATATCTGTCTTAATTCTGATATTGGTAATATATGTTTTCCTTTTTGTTTTCTTGATCGGTAGGGGTAGAGGTGTATTAATTATACTGGTTTTCTAAAATGAAGTTGTCCTTCAGTATCTGTGGGGGATTGGTTCCAGCACCCTCCTCGATTCCAAAATCCTTGGATTCTCAAGTCCCTTATATAAAATGGTGTAGTATTTGCATGTAACTTATACACATTCTTCTGTGTACCTTAAGTCATCTCTAGATTATGCATAACTAATACAATGTAAATGCTATGTAAATAGCTGTACAGTATTTTAAAGTTTGTATCATTTTTTTATTTCACCAAATATTTTTGATCCTCAGTTGAATGAGTTTATGGCTACAGTGCATGAGAGGCCTGACTGTATGGCCTTTTGGTTCATTCTATTTCTCTATTGTTCTTGTGTTTTCTGTTTTACTTTTTCTTTTGCTTATTTCAGGTTTAGCTTTCTATTTTCTTTTAGTTCCTTAAGTTAGAAGCTGAGGTTATTAATTTCAGACTTTTCTTCTTTTCTAAAAATGGATGTTTAGTGCCATAATTTTTCCCATAACTACTGCTTCAGCAGCATTACAAAAATTCTATGTTGTCCTTTCATTTTCTTTTGGTTTAAAATACTTGACAATTTGCCATATTTATTTCATAATATATTTAGAAGTGTGTTATCTAATTGTCAAATATTTTAGGATTTTTAGAAATATTTTTCTTATGGGTTTCTATTTTAATGCCATTTTGATCCAAGAATATACATTGATTTTAATTTTTTACGTTATATAGACTTGTTTTATGTCTTAAATATGGTTTATCCTGGTAAACATCAAATATGGATTTCAAAAGAATGTATATTTTTAGCTATTAGGCAGAGAGTTTTATATATACCAAACAGGTTAAGTTGGTGGCTAATGTTTAAATTTGTATCTTGACTCATTTTCTGTCTGCATGTTCTGTCAATCTTTGAGAGAAAGAGAGAAAAAGACAGAGAGAGGTATTGAAAGCTTCTGCAAGAATTGTCAATTTGTCCATTTATTTTTGTGCTTTGGTTAGGTATTGCTTTATGTATTTTGTAGCTCTATTTTTAGCTATGCATTAATTTAGGATTGTTGCGGTCTCCTGAAGAATTAACCCCTCTGTTGTTATGCAATTGACCTTCTTTACTACTGGTAATAATGTTTGCTCTGAAACCTACTACGTCAGATATTTACACAACTACCCTGCTCTTTAAAAAAAAAAAATAGTGTTATCTTTGTATATTTTTCCAATCCATTTACTTATAAATGAGTTGTATTATTTTATTTAAAGTGTTTATTATAGGGTTTTGCTTCCTCATACTATCTGATAATCTCTGCCTTGTAATCATCATATTTAGACCATTTATATTTAACGTGGTTACTGATATGTTTACTTTTAAGTCTATCATTTCACTCAGTGTTTTATACTTCTTCGATATATACATAGTTTCTCCTTTTCTGCCTTCTTTTCCATTTGGTATTTTTATTATTCCATTTAATATTCTTACTTCTTTATTACTCTCTTAAGTATAACTCTTTAACTTCTTTCGTGGTTACCTTAGGGTTTATGACAGTGGTTCTCAATCAGAGGTGATTTTGCACCACTGTAGAATATTTAGCTATGTCTGGAGACTTGATTGTCACAAATGGTGGGAAATGCTGTTAACATTTAGTCTGTAAAACTCAGGGATGCTGCCAAATATCATATAATACACAAGGTAGTTCCTTACAATGAAGAATCATTCAGTCCAACAGCACCGGGATTGAAAAATTCTGACTTATAGTGTACATCTTTAACTTATCACAGTTTTACTTAGAGTGATATTATACTATCTTAGAAAAACCTTAAAATGGTATACTTCCATTTCTCCACTTTGTGTCTCTATACTATTGTTCTCATATGTTGTAGCCATACATGTGCTATAACCCCCAATAAACACTTATATTATTTTTCTTTAAGCAACGAGCTACATTCTAAAGATATTTAAATAATAACAAATTACTGTTAATATATATTTGTTAATGTAGTTACCATTTAGGGTGCTCTTTATTCCATTGTTTAGATCTAAATATGTATTTAGTATCATTTTTCTTCACATTGAAGGACTTCCTTAACATTTCTTGAAGTATAGCTTTGCTATTAATACTTTTTTCATATTTTTATGTCTCATAATGTCTTAATTTGCCCTTCATCTTTGAAAGATATTTTCTCTGGATAGAGAGTCCTAGATTCATAGTTATTTTCTTCTTCTTTCTGGACTTTAAATACAATATTTTGTTTGCTACATTGTTTCTGATGAATATATCTGCTGTCATTCTTATTGTTTTTCTGTATGTACTGAGTCTTTTCTCTTGGAACTTTTAATATTTTATCTTTGTAACTGCTTTTAAATAGTTTGATTATAAGGTGGTTCTATGCAGTTTTCTGCAAGGTTTTTTTGTGCTTTATATTTTTTTAGCTCCTTAAAACTTTGAGTTTATTATTTTTAATCAAATAGGGTCATATCCAGCCACTATTTCTTCTGTTCCTGCTTCTTTAAAGGCTCTATAAGCCACTTGGTTTTGTCCCACAACTCACTGATCTATTTTATTTTATTTTTCTCTTTGTGTATTATTTAGGGTCATTTCTGTTGCTATTTTTTCAATTTCATTCATTTTTTCTTCTGCAGTGTTTAATTTACTATTAATTTTATCAAGAGATTATCAGATTAGAAATTGAAGTTTTCATTTTTTAAAGGTTTAATTTGTCTTTTAAATTTTTTTCGATGTCTCTACCTGATTTTAGACATATAAAACAGAGATATAATAACTTTCATTATTCTTGATGGTTAACTCTAACATCTGTGTCAGTTCCAAGTTAATTTCAATTGATTTTGCTCTATATTATGGGGTCATGATTTCATGCTTCCTTGCATTGTTGATGATATTTCATTGCACAGTAGACATTGTGAGTTTTACTTTTTTAAGTGTTGCCTATTTTGTATTTTTACATTTATTATTGAGCTTTGCTCTGGGAGATAATTAAATTAATTAGTTTTAATTTAATTATTTTGTTTCTTGCTTTTAAGAGTTACTAGGTAGGACCAGACCAGAGAACAGTCTTGGGCTAATTATTCCCCACTACTGAGGTAAGACCGTTGTGAGTACTTTTCCAGTGTCCTATGAATTATGAAGCTTTCCTTTGTGAGTACCAAGTACTGTTCCCTTTAATTCTTTTAGATCATTACTTCTGTGTTTTCAGGTAATTCTATCACATGCAATATATTGATCAACATTCTGCTGAATACTTCATAGGAATACTGTGAAAATCTTTGGAGGTCTTCCTCTGTGTGGCTGTCTAATGTTTGGTATTATATCCTGCATTCCACTCACCTTAGTTTGCTACATTCAAATGTATGTCTTCATTTTATTATAATCCTCTGTCTCTGCCTAGGTTCATCTCCTATTGCCATTCCTGAAACTCTCCCAAGGCAGAAATCAATACTAGGATTCACCTCATTTGCATCTGGTATCTAAATGCTCAGTGTCTTTTGTTGTTTAATGTGTAATGTCCTGAGAATCATTGTGTTATATATTTTTGAATTTTATTGTATTTGTCATTTGTTTGTTTTAGGTAGGAATATAAATCTGACTTTTGTTACTGCATCTTCACTAGAAGTGGAAATTTATTTAATAGTATTTTTAAAGTTTGAGTAAAGTAAACGATAAGGAAAAAAGGATAAGGAAACATTATTTGCCATAGCTGCATACCTTCTTATAAGCTGGTAAATTGAGAACCATGCCCCTAAGAGGTGAAATATTTTGGTTGCTATTAAAAGTAAGAAAGGCAAAGAAATACCGTGAATTAATTGGAAGAAAAGTCAACACTGTTATACGACTAAATTTCTCAACTTTAAAGATAGTGTAGCGTGTCAAAGGGTGAAATCCCAAACAGTGAGAAGCAGTGGCTTTAGCCATCTAAACAGCATGGTATCCTGAAGATTGTCTTGTCATGCTGGAAGGTCAGGTTCCAAAGGCTCGCTAGAGAGATTTCTCCCCACAGAGAGGGAACGAAAGAGTAGCAGAAGTTTTCTGCACACTGCTAAGGTGACTTTGTTCTCAGTGTGAGAGCAGGGTGGTCACAGTTCTCTAGGCTGAACTCGCTGCAAGCCTACCTATAATGCTTCTGCAGGGAGCAGAAAGGTGAGTTTGGCTGTTAACGTTTTGTTCCTTCCTTCGCGCCTGGTAGCATGAATCTAGTGCTGACCAAAAGAAAGGAAAGAAAGACAAGAAATACCATGCAGCCATCTAGCATTTGTAGATGATTTTCACATAAGGAAAATAAAACTATGACATAATTCTAAGCAATGTGGGAGGGAAAAAGGTAACTGAAATAAAATACAAGCACGACAGAATTGTAGGAAAAGCCATATTTTTAAGAGTTTATCATGTCGGAGTCAATTTCTCTGGGTTATTGCTTCTAAACATGTTAAAGCCTAGGTCTGGGACTTCTTTTTTGTTAATTTTATAGTTAAGGCATTGTAAATATATTACCAAATGCTATTAGTACAGTGATCAATACTTGCACAACCCATGTGTTTGTCGAATGACACTTATTGGCTTTCATGTAAAAGAATTGTCAGATATTGATCCATCTTTAAAAAGAGGTTTTAAGCATTAAATATCCTTTTACTCTTCAGGTTATATGTAAATATATTGATATGTATAAACACATAATATATACACACATATATTTTGTGTGTTTGTATAGAATTCTATTTGAAATATATTGACACCTTTCATTTTTTTGCACTCCACTTAACTACCGTGTTTCAAATTGGAGACAAATTCTATTGTTTAAAAATTTTGACAATCACCTGGTTAACTTTCTTACGTTCCCAAAGCTCATTTAACCTGTTTTAACATTTAATCTTGTCCATACATTAGCGTTTAAATTCTGTGCTGTCAAAGATCACGAGAGTACTTTGAGTCTCGTACAGTGACATTTATGTGTCTGCCATCTTGGAAATATGTTGAAATGGCTGTTTTGGGAACATTCTCTTAAGTTTCTTAGCACTGTTCCCATAGCATCTTGAATCTATACTAGTCTTTTGTTGTCTCCCTGTTATTTGTTAGGATTTATTTTTATTCTAGTTGCCTGGTAATTATATTCACAGGATTTCCATTTAAAATGAATTTGTTTTCCCATATAAAGTGACTTTTTTGGAACATGTATCAACCAGTGACTTTAGCCTGGTCACTGAAATTATGTCAATGTATCATTCACACCTGATCCACAATTTATATAACAATCAGAAATATTACTCTAAATACGTTTAACTAGTTGACTTATAGTAAGTAGTTTCTTCATTTGAAAAGAACACAAAATGAACCTTGAAAATTCATAATGTAATGTGTACTTTTGTTGGCTTGTGTCTGAAACTATTGTAATTGTGTTTGTATACATAGTAGCTGTAAGGTCCCTTGAGATTTTATTTTATGCTGTTGATATCTAATAGTAGTAATAATAATAAAATAAGGATGCACCCAATATTATTGTTAAGAAAACAATGTAAAAAGGAGAGAGCCAAGGCTTTGAAATTACCTGGTTTACTTTCAGCTGTGAAGATTACC
Organism: Indri indri; assembly: GCA_004363605.1. Classification (NCBI taxonomy): domain Eukaryota; kingdom Metazoa; phylum Chordata; class Mammalia; order Primates; family Indriidae; genus Indri; species Indri indri. The sequence continues at coordinate 23,472 of RJWJ010018940.1, forward strand.
TGTGTTTCCTCAGATAGGTTCTTTAACAATTCTGAATTTCCATATAATTATGTTCAAAGTGCCTAGCACAAAATCATAAGGTAATGGTACTTTTATTGTTTTTTAATGTAAATGTATGACATAATATAAGATTATCTCTGTCCTTCTCCAATTGATATGCTTTCTTCCAGATCAAGATAGACTTAGAAAGGTTTGGGTTTTCCCTGAGCAATGAAATAAATAATTCAGGTTAACAATCTAACCTGAATTCTGGTGGTACCCAAAACATCATGAAAGTGTAATCTAAACGGCTTAAGCACATACCTAATTTCTACATGGTTGGATTAATATTAAAATTAAATTTTAAATCACTTAGTGTATTTTTTCCCTGCAATCCTAGTCTAGTCTTTGTTAGTTTAAATCACTGATGAGTTCCTACTGATTTTTTGAAAAATGTAAAATAATTGGTTAACAAATGGGAGATTTAATTTTGACCCAGTGAACTTAAAATTTATCTATAAATGTGAAAAATGTGTTGCCATAATAACAGCACTTATTATGTATTATCTTAGATTGAATCATATGAATTACTGCCCTTTGATCATTTTTGGTAATGATCAAAAATAGTAATTTCACGTTCAACTAAATATAATCAAAGATAATAGTTTACTGCAAAAAGAACTCTTAGTAATAAAAAATTTCAGAAAGTAGAATTACAGAAAACAAACATCACTTTATTCTAGTTGCATTTGAAAAATAATAGTCTGGAATATTGGACATAATATAGAATATTTGGCTTTGTTACTTGCTGCATAAATTGGCATTATTTAAATATATGTTCTTTTTTTTAAAGCACCTTTTCCTGGAAAGATCTTGACACGCAATAGCATAACATCTCCAAGTTTCAGGCTGTCAGACAGTCACATTGGCACTGTCAGGCAAAAGGCTAATGAGTCTGAGATGGTCCTAAAATAAGGACTAAAACATTTGGAAGACCTGGCAGATAGCATTAAATAAATGGAAAATAATCAGCTTTAGAGCAGTTGATTAGGAAAGAGGGCAAATTTTACTTGCAAATAGGACATAGTTGGCAGGTTAACCCGAGTAGGTCTCTGTGCTATTGAAATCTCATAATGGTGCTTGGTGAATGCTTGCTCTTAAGCTTTGACATTTTATAATTAAGTTACTTAGTATATTGCTTCTTTTGTGGGTGATGGGCTGTTTAAGACAGAAAACCTTAAAGAACTGCTAAAATGCTTTCAATCTATTAATTTAAATACGTATCTTTAACCTAAAATGAAATCAGCAAATTATCTTTTGGTTTACTTCTTTCCAGCCTGCATCACATCTACCAATTTGCCTTTGTGTTTTTCGTTTACCAGTTTAGGAAATACTAGTTTGAAAAATGATTATCATTAGACATCCGAATTCCATTTCTCCTAAAGATGAGACCTTGAATGGAATTGTAGTAGTAGGTTGCACTAAATAATTTTTGTTATGACCTTATATTTTAAAATTTTAACTGAGAGACAAAATGCTGAGTATATTTGTGGAAAAAATAAATGTATCTAGATTACTAGGAAAAAAGCTTTCATCGTTATGCCTTATATAAACTGACTCATTAAAATTTGAGGGAAATTATTTAATATTTATTTTCTTATATGTAAAACTGGCGATTCAATTTCTTGCCTATCAGAAGAACTATACGATGATTAAAAACTAACAATTTAAAAATGCAAATTTTCTAATATTATATAGTTAAATTGAGATATGACATTATTTTAGGATTTCCTTTGATATGTTATGAGTAAAGTAACTTGGAAATAACTCGTATCAATTCTGCACCTGTAATTATGTGGAATTATGTTAATTAGACTAACTAGAATGTGTTGAACATTAATGATTAATGATAAGAAAAAATTATAATAAGTCTAATAAAATTCAAAACTGATCTAGATTGAATATTTTTACACCAAATGAAAGGAGTTATGCCAATACAGGGAACAATTACATGCTAATAAAAATAGCAATAAGGATAAGTATAATGATGGTGGTTTATATTCTAGCAGAAATTTCAAGCCATTGATATCCCTACATAAGAGAATACAAAGTAATACTATATAGTACATTGTTCTTTAATAATTTTAAAATTTTCAAGGTATTTATACCCATGTCTTATTTGCTTCTCATAAGAACCCCGTGGCAATGCTGACTGTGTTGGAAACCTAACCTCAAAGATGGGATACCAAGCTCACATGGCTTGCAACTGTTGGAGAGGTTAGATGCTGTTCTAAATTAGCAATGGAAATACAATTAGCATAAATGATACTCCTATGTTTGAATATGTCCCCCAAAAAGCATGTGTTGGAAACTTAATCCCCCTTGCAACAGTAAAGATGGAACGGATGGAAAATGCCTTCTTATTGAAGGGTGAGTTTGGCTCCCTTTTGCTCTCTTGCTTTTTCTTGCCCTCTCCTCTGCCTTCTGCCATGAGATGCTGCATCAAGAAGGATCTCGATAAATGCTGGCCTCTTGTTCTTGGACTTCCCAGGCTTCAGTATTGTGAGAAATGAATTTCTGCCCATTATAAATTATCCAGTCTCAGATATTCTGTAATAACAGCACAAAATGGACTAAGACAGACACAAATATCGTTTCTATAAAATAATGATGTAAACACAGTGATAGTCTATCTTTGATTATAAAGTAAAATCTAACCCAGACATTGGCTGTGTTCCCTCTAAAAGGTCAAATTCCTCTTTTCTTATTGAAAAGGGAGTTCTCCCCTCAGTTCTAGGCTGCAATTTCTTCTCTCCAGGACTCTCTCTCTGTTGCTTCAGAAGAGCCATTCACTTTACAGTCCTCTTCCCAGTCACTTAAATTGCCTATCTGCCACCAGATGGTTATTTTATACATGTGCCTAAGATGAGGGAAGTTAGGTTTTTCAGGTTTTTCACTGGACAGCAGATTGCTTAAAAATCGAAGCATGGTCTTACTGATCATAAAAACTTAGGGTGATTTTCTGGGGAAGAAATAATGCTTTGCCTCCTTATCCAGATGAAAATATTTCCTTTTTCATAAAAAAAATTACTGTATCTCAACCTCTGTTGCTATTTATTAATAAATGACAGTTAAAAATTTATTGTATGATTTTTATGTTCCCCAATAAGAGAAATAATGTTTAATAATGTTTGGCCATATGAAACATTACCTAGTTGATGAAATTGGTATGTCATTAAATCTTTCCATTCTTGAGCAAAGAAGTAAAAATGATGAAATACATTAAATTTATATATCTTATTTTTTTATTAGCTACTCTGATGGCAAGTTCCTTTATCATCTGTCTTCTATTAATAAAAATTTTTGAAGCAGTAAATACAAAATTTCTGTCCTTTTCTAGCTTCGAGAAACTAGGCAAGAATCTTTAAGCTGGTCATTTTTATTAATGATTGACCAAGAAAAATTACTTAATAAATTCGTGTTAAAATATAAAATAAGAAAAATCCCTGACCACACATAGTCACAGTTCTGTTCATAACCATACATTTGTATGGCACACAACAATAAAAATGGTACAGATTGTTTTAAAAATTATCAATGTTAGTATTATCATTCCTAGAGTCTTATTTAAATATGTAATAGTAAATAATATTTCTTTATATAAATATTTATTATATTTTATTTATATATAAATGTGTAAGCTCTAATTTCCAGACAAGATGATATACCAAATAAGTACATAAAATCTCAAAATAAGTGAAAAAGTGGATATTAGGAGATTCACCAAATTAAATACAGATCAACTAATACAATAATGCTGATTTATCCTCAATTATATGTAAGTTATTGCTGTAAAGACTGTAAAAAGTCCATGTTATTTTTATTATGAAGCTAATAAATCAGTTGTGCTCTACCCGCATGGCCAATTACACTCAACACTTTGTGAATAATAATAATAATATATCAACAAAAAATTAAAAAAAAAACAAAAAATGACAACTTCAGAGGGTACACAGACTAAATTCCCAATCAGGACAAAAGTGAAGAATATGGTGTATAATTAATAATGAAGAACTTTCCAGAAGCTCTGCCTTTAGAGTTGATTTTGAAAAAAGGGCCTCTCAATATCAATCATCAAAATTTTCATCATAGTGTCATGGGAGTAAGATTCTGAGACACTAATGAGAATATTATTGAAGAAAGAATGTAAATCTTTTTATATGCTGATATACTAATAATGGTAAAGTTAGAATTCTCCTGTAAGTGCACACTATATCTTGGATATTTTAACCTGGCATACAAGTTATCTCCAAGCATTTAAATGGTTTATACCATCTACCACATATATTAAAAATCAATTATATGACAAGTTGCATTAAATTAATATACATCTTATAAAATCAAACAATTGCTTGATTGTTAGAACTTGTGAGAACTCAGTGTTTCTAAGTAAAGCCAAGTTAAAGGATATTGAAGCACATGGTATCCAAGTATGTGCTGTCTAAAATGCCACATAGTAAATATAAGAAATACTCCATGTTATGCTGTAAAATACTCAATGACTTCTGAGAAACAAAATTTAGCTAGTCTACAAACTTAAAAAATTCGGGCAATGTTCTTTGGGACACTGACTACATCTATAGCCATAAACGATAGAACAAACCACCACCCGTAATCAGGATGGTTAAGATGGCAGAAAATACACTTACATTTTCATACACATTAATATGCAGTAGTTAAATAAACGGTCGTTTTTACCAAGCATGAATATTAAAAGCATGTGTATTCTATTATTTATCTCCGATATAAGATTGGATAACATTGAAAATAGATGTTGATTAATGCTACTGTGAAAGATAGTTATGAAAGAAAATACATTTCCAGAATGAGTTTAATTTTTGAAACTACCAGATATAAAAATGTCTTATTTCTTTGAAATACTAAATAGCAATATATATGATAACACTACTAAAATAATTCAATTTAAATATTATGAATCGTTTTTATTGGAATATCCCAGGAAGTTACAAAATTTCATCTTTTAGATCAAATAGAAGAGAAATATAATCATATTTCTGCCTCCAAATTTGCCTTTTATAACTTCATTTAAGTTTCAGTAAATCATGACAATTGTGTTTGATGTGAGGCTAACATGAATCTTCTCCAAATTTAGATATCATGTAGCTTTTAATGTCATAAGACATTAAGTAGGTCGATGTCACATAAACATCTTTGTATATAGATGGGTTTAATTTCAGAGGACCTCTTAATATCCTTAAGGGTAATTAAAATACAAAAGCATTTAGTAACTTGCAATGATCCTTTTTAGATCACCATCGACATAATATACATCTTCAGAAGATATGAAATAAAACATAAAAACATCTATAGAAAGTGATATCCATTAATTAAAATCTTGCAGTATTTAAGCATCGTAATGTCATTTGGTGGAGTATGATGCTATAATATTTGAAAAATATTATTTGAAAATCAAGAATTTTTTATATGCAATTGTCAGTCAAAAGCATTAGATGATATAACTTTATAAATGGAGTAAGATATTTTAATTTTAATCAATTTGAGTACTTCTTTAAAATCTTCTTGAATTTGTCACACATATTGAAACATAGAGAAGTAAAAAGACATGTCAAAGTTATGAAATATATTTGCTCCATATATTTTTCCATATGCTTCATCTTTGTGCTACAAACAAATCTATTCATTTAGCATTTGTAGGATAAATAGTGATTTGTCCAAAATGCTAGAGACACATATATTTGTTCTTTGTTTTTTTTTTTTTTTTTTTACTATTTAACTCTTTCATTCATCACGTAGTTACTGCACACTAAAATTTTTAAGGACCAATGTATTCCCAAAGGTTACAAAGAGAATAATAACTTATGTTCACTCCCCATGAATAAAGTGACAATTAAAGTGCAATATAATTTGCATGGTAACAGCAGTGTTCTGAAAGCTCCAAGGAAGGGTCTCCAATACCAATTAAAAAGTGAGATGAAAAATATGTTTATGATATGGATCTGTGTGTTTTCCCCAAGATGGTTGTTTTTTATAGTTTGCATCTACAGTCCTAAAATGTAGCTCTGTTAGGACATAGATATAATGAGATGAGAATTTCTCATTCTCTCACCATTAAGTCACAACATCTTTGCCTCTGCACCCACTTATTCTGCATCTCCTGCTATTATAAGAGCAGTATTCTGTCTTTCCCTGAGGCTTTGCCCTCCACCTAATTCTCTGGATTTCACACTAGCTCATCTAGTCAAGGATTTCCTTTCTACAAATATCACATATAATCAGCTACACCTTCTATTAGTAACAAAATATTCTCATCTGCATAGAAACATTTAAATACTATTTGCCTTGGGAAAAAAAATTTAAAAAAAAAATCTTTTCTTGATCCCATGATCCCCTATATTCCACTGTAATCTCATTCCATTTCTCCCTGCAGGTCCAAATCCACAACACAGTTCATATATTGCACTCTCCTCCTCCTCCTCCTCCTCCTCCTCCCTTCCTTCCTTCCTTAAACCACTTCATTCGGGTCTCTTACCAGTATCTCACTTAAACACCAACAACCTACTTTTGTAAATTCTATAGTCAGTTTCTGTTCTCATCTTGCTGGACTTTCCTTCAGCATTTGGCTGCAACCACTTTCCTTAGGTTTCTGTGAAACCTCACCTTTATGTTTTTCCTTCTTTCTCCTGGCTGTTCCTGCTCCTGTTTCCATTGCCGATCTTGTATTCTCACAACTCTGAATAACATCTGTATACAGATGATTGCTACATCTTTATCTCCAGCCCTCTTTTCCCTCCTTAGCTTTTCTCATCATCTTCATTTGACTATCTACATAGAATTATTGGAAACTCCTTTTCCTAGATACTAAGACAAAGAATATTGGGACTCGGGTGCAGGTGTCTTTTTCATAGAGCGATTTTTGTTCTTTGGGGTAGATGCCCAGTAATGGGATTGCTGGATCAAATGGTAATTCTACTTGCATCTCTTTAAGGTATCTCCATATGGCTTTCCACAGAGGTTGCACTAGTTTGCAGTCCCACCAGCAGTGTTATGAGTGTTCCTATCTCTCCGCATCCATGCCAACATTTATTGTTTTGGGACTTTTTGATAAAGGCCAGTCTCACTGGAGAGAAGTGATATCTCATTGTGGTTTTGATTTGCATTTCCCTGATGATTAGAGATGTTGAGCATTTTTTCATATGTTTTTGGCCATTATTCTGTCTTCTTTTGAAAAGTTTCTGTTCATGTCCTTTGCCCACTTTTTGATAGGGTTGTTTGATTTTTTCTTGCTAATTTTCCTGAGTTCTAAGTAGATTCTAGTTATCAGCCCTTTATCAGATTTGTAGCATGCAAAAATTTTCTCCCATTCTGTAAGTTGTCTGTTTGCTCTTGTGACAATTTCCTTGGCTGTGCAGAAGCTTTTTAATTTGATCAGGTCCCATTTATTTAT
>RJWJ010018941.1:0-30925 GCA_004363605.1 Indri indri
CCCGGGAAATACAAATGAAAACTACAATGAGATAAGGTAGAAGGGCTAAAACAAAAAATTGACATCGTCTTGTGTTTCGCGGGGAACTCCTGTACGCTGCTGGTGGAGTGAAAATTGGTACAACCACTTCGGAAACACGCATAACCTCTGACCCTGCATTGTCCTTCCTAAAAATGCAGTTGCATGTTCACTGAAAAATGTGTACAGGGAGATTCACAGCAGCACTCTTCATAACAACCAAAACCAGAAAGCAACTGTAAAGTCCACGTACAATAGTCTAGTCATACAATGAAATGCTATAAAGCAATGAGAATGAACAATCTCCTTCCTTCCTTCCTTCCTTCTCCCCCATGACGCCCCCATTCCTCAGTAACACACCCAGCCCCCATGACACCCCCACTCATCAGTAACACACCCAACCCCTTCCTTCCTCCCTCCTTCCCTTCCTTCCTAGCTAATTTTTCTATTTTTTGTAGAAATAGGGTCTCGCTCTTGCTCAGGCTGGTCTTGAACTCCTGACATCAAGCAGCTCTCCTGCCTTGGCCTCCCAGAGTGCTAGGATTACAGGTGTGAGCCACTGTGCCTGGCCATGTTCTATTTCTTGATCTGGGTGGTTATTACATGGCTGAGTTCACTTTGTGAAAATTCATCAAGGTTTATATTAAAACATGTATTTTCCTGCACATGTGTTGTATTTTGATAAAATAAATGTCTTCAAACACTTATTGGGGGCATGGAAATTATAAGTGTGATGACATCAGTCCAGAGCGTTAAAACAAACTGAACAAGGGAGAGCCCTTGCCAACGCTTCCTCCTCTCAGCCTAGATTCAGCCTCCCCAGAAAGCCCACCTTGACTTCTCCCAACATCAGCTAGGAGCTCAGCACAGCCTGCAGGCAGTGGGTTAACGCTCATCCCAGCACGGTTCTACAGGCCGCGTCCCTGTCTGATTCCCTGCCAGACCATATGCTCCCTGAGGACAGGGCAAATGCCCGTGCGGAGTGGGTGCTCAGTAACGTCTGCTGAATGAATCAATCTAAGGTCACAGAAAGTGGGTTGAGACACAGAAAGTATACTGGGCTTCCCTGTGCCCTTTGTCACCTAGACCAGTGTGATACACCTCAGGAAACATATCAGTGTCACCATGGTGCAAATTCCTATTCGTTCTCAGCTCATAACTATGGTGAGACATGATAATTCCATTTTGAACTTATCTGATATATCCAGCAGTCTACCCAAAGTGAGGCATTGAGCACAACAGGCCTGTTTCTGCTAGGGTAGGAGAAAGCCCGAGGTCAGAGATGCTGCGAGCTGACTGATAACAAGGACCAGGATTATCCAGTTGTGAATGCCCAAGGCTGGCTCCCAGCCAGGCAAATGGGACGCGCTTGACAGCCACAATCCCTGCCCCGGGTCTGACCTGAGCTCCTTACAGATAGGCACTGGTTTTCATTTCTGGATTCACAGTGCTGTGATCAACACAGGTGCCCAATAAACACCTTTTGGGTGAATAAAAGAACCAGGAGACATAACCAAGAGATCCCGAGAATTTTTACGACCACTTGTAAAGCAGTAGAATTGCATATTAACCCCCAAGTACAGCTCTGTATCACTGGACCGATTTTCTTACCCCAGGGCACCAAAATGTCCTGCCTGTAAGGCTTATGCCTAAAAAGGCCACAAGGGGAGGGATTTTGGTCTGTTTTATTCACTGCTGGAAGCATTGGTGCAATGAGCAACTGGATGAATGCCTACCTCTCTAGGTGGTCAGCACCTGAGGGTGGGGCCCACACCCACTTTGGCATCTCAGCGGCTTAGGTTTGCAGAAGGAAACTGAAGGGTACTTACGGCCAGGAAGCCCAGCTTGCCCCCGCACCAGGTCTTGAGCCCCATAGCAGCAGTCAGGTGGATCTCAACCAGTGTGCTTGGCGGGATTTTCTCCTCTGCACACTCAGCCAGGTTCACAGCACACAAGGCCATGTGCACATCTGAACAGGCGGATCCTGCAGGAAGCTTCCCTAGGTTGGGCAGAAACAGACACTAACATTGACAGATCCCCCAAACTTTTCCCCGCTTTCTCCAGCACAGAGTAACAGTGGAAACAGAGGAGAAACTAGGTGAGCTTTGTGACCAGACAGGTCTTGGATGGGATGCCAGGCTCCATGACTTAACTAGCTGTGTGTTCATGTCTGCCTCTCAGGGTGGCTGGGGACATGGCACCCCGCTGTGTACAATGAGAGCCATCATGATTTCAGGTCACTGTACAGGACTCAGAAGCACACAGTGCAACATTTCCCAAAACAGTGCCAACAACATGGCCACATTCTGCTAATACAGTTCTGTGTCTCCAAACGTTTCAATAGAGATAAGGCAAAAAATTTTTTTAAAAACCAATTTGAATTTATTTTCACTAGAAAACCACCCACAATATATAAGCACACACACCTTTACGAAGGAAGTAACATAAAACTGAGCAATGACAGCTGGACACAACTTGGGTTAGCAGGTGGAAGGGCAGAAAAGGCTTACTCTGCCCTCCCCTACGAGAGCTGAACAGCAGCTCATCTGGGTGTACCCCCGAAGTCAGGGGACAAAGTGCCCATGCACAGGCCCGACCATGGCTCTCCTGAGGCTTTCATACTGCTGCTTGCTTTGGTCCTCACTATAGGGGCTGGGAGGCAGCAAGGACAAGCCATCTCCTTGCCTCAGGAAGTACCCAAGGTCCAGATGGTGGCAAAAAACCAGGCTTCCCAAGCTCACTCAGCCCTCATCCTACTGGGCCACCCTGCCTCCCTGGGAGACCTCAGCTCCTGCAGTCACTCTGTACTGGCTTGAGTTGTCTGTCTCCTCCAGGAGGCACCAAGCTCTTGCCTTCGGCGGGAGAGAGGGGAGAGGGCAGTGTGGGAACCATACTGTATTCATCTCTGTCCCCTCAGTGAGGGTGGAGGGAATGAGTGATGTAAAGCTTCCCAGCTAGAACTCTCCAGAACTTGACAGCAAGGAGGACACAGTCTCCTGATCAGAGAGAGACCTAGGTATGGGCTTGTGCTGTTCCAGGGGCACAGCGAGGGGGTGGATAAGAAAAAAGCAAGGGAAATTTGCAAATAGGGACCTTATGCTACACTCTACCCCGAGCCCAAGCATTAAAACTGCACAACTGGCCCCACTGTCTCATTTCCTGCTCACTCCTCCATCCCTGGTGCCCACATCTGCTCCACTGCTAGCAGCCACCGGGGCACTGCCAACACTTTCCAGTCTCCGCACCCTATTGCTATGCTCTGGCGCCCGTCGTGGACATCCCAGCAGCTCCCCCTCAACCCTCTCTGCCCCGCTCCTCCCAACACTGAGCCTCTCCAGCTGCTCCTCTCTGACAGCCCCTGCCCGACTCCTCATCCTCTATCTGTTCTTTACGTGTGAATGTTCTTCCAGATGTCCCTGAGGGTCCCCTAATCAGCACATACAGTCTCATCAGTTCCCTTGGTTTTTACTCTCACTCTTTTCTGGGCTGCAGATTCTGCATGTCCAGCTGCCTACTGAGCATTCCCCCTGTGTGTCTCACAGGCAAGTGTCCAAAAGGGAACTCATCATCTTTTCCCTGGCAAGTTGCTCCTCCTCCTGATTTCTTCACCTCTGTCGATGGTACCACAGTTCACCCAAACTCCCAAGCAAGAAACCAGTGAGCCATGCTCGCCGGCTCCTTCCCTATCCGTCACATCCAATGAGTCTCCAAGTCCAGTCAATTCTACCTTCTAATTTCCTCATCTGTCCTTCTGGCATCTGGCATCAGCGACATCAGCTTCTATTTGGCCTCCCTAACTCTAGCCTTAATCCTCTCGGGTCCATTCTCTATCTGCCCTCAGAGTGAATCTTCTAAACTTCAGGAGCACAAACCTGATCATATGCTCTTCACCAGATCCTACTGATACACTACAAGATCCCCGGCCTGGCATCCACATCCTTCATGGTCGCGGCACCCCCTGCCCGCTTGGGCCCTAGAGCCTATCACCCTCTCCTTGCACGGCTCACTCTATAACTATTGATGTATTAGTTGAGAGACCCACCCCAAGTGGGGCTCCTCCTCTGGAACATCCCTCTGCCTAGAAGGCACGTCTCCTGCAGAGCTGATGATCCCTATGCCTCCCCCATGCAAGCCACTTCGTTACCTCCCCTGAAAGCCTCTCCTGACACCCTACTCAATAGGTACCCCTCCCTCCCAGTGAAAGTATGTTTCTTCTGCTGAGGCTAACACACTCACACTGAACTGTCATTCATTTGCTGCCCTGCTGCCTTTCTATTACAACAGGAGTTTATTGAAAGAAATAAATGATCATATTTCCTTGAATCTAAGATACCATCAATTTCAAGTCTTTCCGTTAAGTATCAGTAAGGAAAAACACTGCCAACTAATCCATAATCCCAAGCATAGAGATTATACTGTGGGAAAAAAATGTGCATTTTAGAATTGATGAACCACGGTAATGAGTCATCTTTACAGGAATGGGTGCAGGTAGAAGGTTGGTTTCACCACTCCAAAAGAGCAATGTAAAAGGGGCTTCAACTAGGGTGGAGAACTGGTAAATCAAGCTACGGAGGAGAGATGGCACAGGGGGCCTCCCAGCAAGCCAGACAGTGCAGCCGCCCCTTTACCTGTGATGTGCAGCTGGTGCAGCCTGTGATAGGCCAGGGCTGCGTCCCGGGCACTGGTCTTGGCTTCGTCCTCAAAGCCCGCTGCGGTGGCTGGGGTGGCCCGCCAGCGCTGGAAGACTTTCTTGAGCAGCCAGCGCACCAGGCGTAGCTTCTGCAGGCTGTAGCGGATCACATTCCAGGAGAGGCTGCAGGCCAGGTCCAGGCGGGAGGTGGGCAGTGCCCGGCCCAAAACTGACAGGCAGGTTTGTAGGTTGGCAGCGGCAGCTGCAAAATCTCCCTACAAAATAGCAAGGGGGGGAGGGTACTATGGTCACCAGCCTTGCTGTGGCCTTTCTGTTTTGATAGACTTCTACTCTCCCCCACCCCATAATCAGAGTACTGCACGCCCATTACAGAAACCTGGAAAACTTCAGAAAGCTACAAAAAATTAAAAAGAAACCACCTATAATCTCATCCCCTGCAAAGAATCACTGCTGACGACATTTTGAGGTATTTCCTTCCAGCCTTTTTACTAAATTGGGATTGCACTGTATTCTTTCTTTAAGCAAATGTTGGTCAGAGTTCGTCATGGTAGCTTTGGTACATTAGACGGTCACACAGATTTAGATGAACTGCATTGAACTGCATGGTCCTTTAGACTTTTAGGGTCTCTAATTTGGTCCCCAGAGGCCAGCAGCAGCAGCCCTTGGGAGTGTGTTAGAAATGCAAACACTTGGGCCTCACCCTGGACCCACTGAATCAGAACCTCTGGGGTTAGGGCCCTCTAGGTGATTCTTATGCCTGCTAAAGTTTGAGAACCATGGTTTTAGGTAAATTCACAACTAAACTACCCTAACCTAGGATCCAGAAAAACAGTTCTTTGCCAACCTGAGAGGGTCTAACGGAGAGTCTGTAGTACTGTACTAAAGATCTCTCTTTCTCTCTCTCATTACTGGGGATGAGAAGACTCAGGCTATACGGTGTTGGGAAACTGAAGTAAATTCTCCTCTCTTTTCCCGTTATACAGCTGGTACAATATCTGTGCTTTGCTTCTCATATCATTCCAGGAAGAGTGGGTAAAGATGTTCTCAGAGGGACAATCTCTACAGTGGTGGCTGTATCTTTTCAGCTAAGAGAAGCACTTGTATTTACAGACTCCAAAAGAGGCAGCTGTTCCTGCTCCTTCCCTGCTTTCCCCTTGAAGGTTGGGTGTTTCCAAGGCCCAGTCTTTGGCTCCCACGCCTTCTGACTCAACAATCCAATTCTCCCCCAGCACCCTGTCCTGGCAGATGTGCATCCACCCAAACATTCTGGTCCTGCCCCTCCTCGGCCCTCACGGCCTGCCTCCTGGTCATTGCTCACTCTCCAGGGGTCTCTGCCACCATTTTTAAGCAACAGATCCCTCCGTCAGAACTCGTCTCTTCTGCCCCAAACTCCACAGCACCTCATTCTTCCTCTGTCATACTGGAGATGACAGATCGTTTTGCATCCATGGAATTTCCTACACATAGGCGTCCTCTCTGCTGCCCACGCCTGTCCAGGAGCAGGGGCCCTTCTTCCTCTCCAGCATCGCAAACACCCGCCCTGGGACCTTATCCACACTGACAATTCAACACAAGCTGCTCGGTTACTAGCCACACTTTGGGGAGGAAGGGGAAGGGCGGATGGCAGAACTCACCCTGGCGAGGTCCAGGTCTGCCTGCTTCCGGTGTCTCCAGAAGGTGACTGAGGAGCGCGAGTGCAGCCGGATCACGGGCTCCCCGTGGACCAGCAGCTTCACAAAGACGCTCAGGACAATCACGCCATTTACCAGCCACAAGAGAAGAGTTGGCACCATCCAGTCAAACCAGCCCCCAGAACCTAGAGGGGCAAGTCACAGCTGAGCTTGCCAGGAAGGGCCTCGTGGGATAGCCAGGTACCTGACTGACCCCAACCTTGTGACATCAGAGAAACTTATGCCTCATTTTCAGAAGAAAAGGCAGATAATTCTATAACCTAAATAGGAATTCTGTAGCCCTTGTCATTATAGAGCTGAGTGCCACAAAAATCTTTGTTAGCCAGAAAGGGTTAGGGCATTGGTTTTGCAACTCAGGTAAAAAACACCACATCCTCCTTCAAATAGGTACCACCCCTCTACCCCTCGCTCCCACCCCCGGGTATTTACAGCAGTGTGGGTTCCTGATTTGTTTTGCTTGCTCTAACTGAACTTGGTTTGCTTTGTTACTTCCAAAATGCAACTTACGCCAGTCCCTATCAGAAGCGAGCAGGTGGGAGCTTACTATAGAAGCCCTCCGGCACCTGGCAGACAAGCCAAGCAGTTTGTACACAGGACCCTCCTCTTGCCACAGCAGTATACCCATGCCCAGGTGGCACAAGGGGCTCTCCACCTACCTGACTCGAATGACAATACGCTGCGGCCAGAGCCTGAGTATGCGTGCTGGTCGGAGTCGTGGGACCCTCCCCATTGCAGCAAGGAAGTCAGGGGGTTAAAGGAGAGGCACAGGAAGGTGAGGACACACAGCAGAATTCGAGAGCGGTCCACCATGCCCAGCGCTACGGGAGGAGAGTCCGGCTCATCTTTGACCTTCAAAATAGTGCCTCAAGGTTGGAATGAATACCATGTGGGTTTTTACAGCACTTTACATATACATCAGGAAAAAGATTGTGAGATTTAAATTCACGACCATTTAGTAAGGTAGGAATAAAGCCAGGTGGCAAGTAAGAAGTCTACAATTCACAAACTGCTGCTTAAACATTAGAACATGCTCTTGCTGGCTGAGAAAACTACATGTTCCAAAGAACAAAGGTAGAAGAGATATCCTTTTAAAATAGAGCTTTATCACAAGAGAACACACTGTTGCTGTATAATTCCAGAATAGGCGAAACAAATGTAAAGTGACAGGAAGTCGATGAATCAGTAGTTGTCTGAGGCTGGAGAGGGGTGTCTGAACTACCTGCAAACGTGTACGAAGGCACTTTTTGGGGTGATGGAAATGTTCCACATCTTGATTATTTTTACAGTGATGGTTACATAGCAGTGTACATTATGTTAAAACTCCTGGTACTATACATTTAAAATAGGTGGATTTTACTGCATTTAAACTATACTTCACTAAAGTTGATTAAATACTGTACTTCAGTGTGGATCTAAAGGATTTTTCTTGATCTAAAATTGTAACATTGTCTCCACCCCCACCCCCCATTTTACAGAAGGAGGAAGGGAGAGAGGGAAGAAGGCTGGAGTTGGATCCCCCACAAGCCCCAATGTGTACATACCATAGGACTCCTTTTCGATATTTTAAAACTATTTGAAATTTTTTTCTGATGACTCAGAAGCCTAGCTAATTCAACTGATATGTCAAATGGCCTGTTGTTACTAAACAATCATATTCATAAAATATTTCAAAAATAGAGCTTCCTTAGCAAAATTAAGTATATGATGCAATAAATGCTTAGTCGAAAACAAACACTAGAAGGAAACTTTGTGCTTTCGGAGTCAGAAACTGCCAATGTCACATACAGTATAGAACCCAGTGGTCTCCACAGGTTCCCAGGAAGATCATTAGGCTCAGAGCCTCTTTTAACCAATTCCATTAAGCTACAATTGCCAGGGGCTTTCTTTAACAATTAAAGGTCCTTAGTTGAAATGTTATCTGTTAGACTGCAAATTGTAATCATTTTCCAAAAGAGGACCCAGAGGCAGCCTCATCCTGAATCGACAGATCAGCCTCAGGCCTCCCCGAGCGGTCTTACCAGGACCCTCACAGGCAGAGGGAAGTAATGAGGCACCCGCAGACAGCTGCTGCGTGTCCCAGTTCTGGATCTGGTGCCCATTCCTCTCCGACGGGGCCTTTCAGCGAGGACCAGTTAAACCTGAGGGACAGTTTCCCCCCTCCTCCCCCCAATCCCCCCAGACCCCCAGTCAGTTTTCTATTTCTTTACTCTCTAGGACCTGGCTAATTTCACAGAATTCCTATTCCTCTCCAACCTAGGTCCTCTGAACACCTGGCCTGGGACCCTCTCTGTGGCCTTCCCCCTACTTTCTTAGGGGAAAAGGAGATTTCAGTGATCAGGGGATTTTGAACGCTCATACCTTTGCATCATCCAACAGAGGGCTTCCTGGCTCAGAGTCAATGGAGTACGGGGAGAAGCCAGCCTGGGACCCTGAGTCAGAGGCCGGGGGGGACATCAGAAGGACATTCTGATTAAAATCCTCGATCTTCAGGTCCACCTCATTGTCCACCAGACTGCCTAGGTCGATGCCTTTCAGGAGCTCTGCAAAGAAAACCCCACCTGGTAAAGATGATCTCCTTTTACAAAGCTTCACCTCGGCAGGGGCTAGGCTGGGCAAGGCCTTGTACTGTTTGCCCAGCACATCGCAGTCTAAGGACCCTTCTCTCAACGAGCACACTTACTGTTTTTCTGATTTGCCAGCTTCAGCACCATGTTCTCCTGGCGCAGTTTATGATTGACTTGCTGCAAGTATTTGATGTAGTCAATGGCCTTCCTCAGAACGCCAGACTTGTGCATCTGGAAAGACGAGTGAAAACACAATGAGAACAGTGCAGGCTGTACGGTGAAGACAGCAGAGCCCTAGACTCGTGGGTTGACAGCACGGCTCTGGGGTAGGAGACATGGGGTTCAGATGCTGGTGCCCCACTGATGCTGTGCGACCCCAGGACAAGTTACTCCATACCTCTGAACCTCACTCTCCTCCTCAACATGGGGATAAGGAGTGTATGTGAACCACAGGCTTGCAGTGAAGAGTAAACATGGTAATAAGTATAAAGAGCTTAGCACCGAGCCCAGCACATAGCTGACAATAAATAAACATTAGCTATTATTCCTACTTCTTTTTTTTTTTATTTCAGCATATTACGGGGGTACAAATGTTTAGGTTACATATATTGCCTTTGCCCCACCAGAGTCAGAGCTTCAAGCGTGTCCACCACCCACCCAACTTCTGATAATAATCCTAAACAAACTTTAAGGAAAACAAGTGACAAAAAACCCAGAGCACTGTTGGACAGTTATCGTAAGTAAAGGCATGTAATTTTACTTAAGATATATACCTTTCAGATTTGTAGGCAACAAATAATGAAACTTTCTTTCAAAACAGGGTTAAAGGTGAATAGACAATAGTTAAAAAAAAAAACAAAACAAAAAACTACTTGCCAGAAGATACATTTATTGAAACACCAGAAACATTTGAAAAATCAATTTCATCTATTTGCTGCTGGTTAAAGACCCAATCTTCGTTTTTTTCCTCTTCCCTAAAAGGTAAAAATATTGCTAGCCACCCTAAACACAGCTAAAAACATGTGCCAGCAATGCCATCAGCTGACTCCAAGGCACACCACAGGCCTATACCTGGCCACTGAGGAGTGGCAGGCATCTCTCTCTGCCTCTGAGCCTAGGGTCCCCCATCACTGCAAAGCACAGTGGAAGGAATCAAAGGTCCCAGTGGGCTACTGCCTTATCAAACCTCGGCAGTCCCCCTTATGTTGATTACTATTTTATAATCTTG
Source organism: Indri indri (assembly GCA_004363605.1). Classification (NCBI taxonomy): domain Eukaryota; kingdom Metazoa; phylum Chordata; class Mammalia; order Primates; family Indriidae; genus Indri; species Indri indri. The sequence goes on from RJWJ010018941.1 coordinate 10,153, forward strand.
ACAAACACCAAGACACTTTATAAGAAAGCACCTGTAACTCATTCTTGTATTCACTCAGCTTGGGCTTGGAACTTACCTAAATTCTCCAGGCAAAGACAGGTAGAGGGGAGATGGCGGGGCATGAAATACCATTTTGCTTGGCACTCACCTTGGCATCTGTCCCCATGACCAGGTCTTTCAATTCAATAATTTTGTCATTGATGGAGGAACGATATCGTTTCTCAATGATATTGTGTGTTGTCCGCCTTTCTCCTTCTTTGGGGGGCTCAAGCTGCTTGACTCCCCCAGGTACCTGCTTAATGGGCACTTTCTCTTGCCCCATCATCACAGGCATTGTGGTCAGAATAGTCCCGTTGCTGCCCACCAGGGTCTAGAATAGGCACAAGGATGGAGAGGAATTATCCCTTCATTAATCTGCATAAAGCAACCTCACAACACAAACCCGCTAGCCCCTGGCACGTGGCATCACCTGGCAATGCATCATGAGGTCTGAGACTCTTCATAGGTTAATTAAGTCAGGCTCCAAGAAGCCTCAGGAGTCACAGGACCTCAGTTACTACCTCCCTTTCAGAATCACTGTCAATAAATTACACTACAAAAGGATTAACATGGCTAAATATGTTTTAACCTTTGATCTCGGTATGCCGGAAACAAGTCATCAGTTCTGCTTTGCTGTCAAACTGTTAACCACCTCCGAATTCATACAGAATGAGCCACACTTAGTTGGCACCAGAGAAAGCTTTCTCCTGATATATGACACGTTTTTTCCCTCCCAAATGACAATTAAACAAATTACTGCATTTCTTTATACAATTTGGGCATCAAAAAGCTCAAGGGCAGAACCAACACTCTCAATCAGAGCCATTTGATTAAATAAATAGGCCAACCACAGAGGTTTCCCTGTTTTATTCTTCATCTCTGCTTTTCCCTCTTTTTGTTTCTGTTTTTTCTAATTTTAGTTTTATTTCCTTCAATAAATGGCCTCAATATTTAAATGGCCAATAAATAAATATAAAGGTCATTAATCATCAATAAATAATTCACACATAACAAAAACCACAAATCCTAAATTTACAGCTTGACAAATTTTATATATGTATACGATATGTGTAACCATTCAGACCGAGAGCACCAACTGCCACCTCTACCAGGTCAGGACGTGCCCCTGTGTCATCACTGCTCTGACTTCCTTCACCAGAGCTTAGTTTGGCCTCTTTTTAAATTTCAAATGAATGGGATCATTAGCACAAACTCTTTAGTTACAGGCTTCTTTTTCTCAATATACCACTTTTGAGGGTAAGCCATTTTGTTTCATGTATCAATAGTCCTTTTCTTGTTTCTGATTTGATTTTGAGACAGGGTCTCACTCTGTCTCCCAGGCTACAGAGGTGTAGTGGCGTCATCGTAGCTCACAGCAACCTCGAACTCCTGGGCTTAAGTGATCCTCTCGCCTTAGCCTCCCAAAGTGCTAGGATTACAGGTGTGAGCCACCATACTCAGCCAATAGCTCTTTTTTTTTTTTTTAATTGCTGGGCATAATTTCATAGTATGAATTTATCACAACTTGTTTATCTATTCTCCTATGGATGGACATTTGGGTTGTTTCCATTTCTTGGCTTTTATGAATAAAGCCAGTGCTTCCAGATTTTAATCACCATTTACTTTATCAGACTCTCTCGCCACTGGATACTCGAAGTGGCTGAGAACCTACAACTGAATGATGGGATGCCTTCCACGTCCCTTACCTTGGAGCCCCTCCCTGCCTGGTGGCCCCAGGGTCCTTCAGAAGCCAAACCTCCATTAACAGGACCTAAGAGGCAGATGGTCTATATCCATCCTGTTTGCAAGGACCTGAGGTTCCTCTGTGGTTCTTTTCTACCTGCTTGTAGGCCCTGGTACTCCCAACTAATAACCACTGGTAGTACTTCTTCAAGGGAAAAAACTAAGAGGGGTGATATTTACAATGTGACTGACACATTCCATAGAGCTTCCGATACCTACTCAGCATATAGAGACTTTAACATCTCTGAAGCCTAATACCTCCAAGAATGAAGGTGGAGGGAGGAGGGCAGGGGAGAAGGCAGCTCTTACTGGTACTTGAAGAGCGGCCGTCTGGATAGGGGCGGTGAGGGCAGTGAGGGCTGGGTTCTGGACTGCAGCCATGACAGGGCTGCCATCTGTCTTCAGCGTGGTCAAAACAAGGGAATCTGTCTTGATGATCTGAGGCTGGACCAGAACCTGGAAGAACGAAGAAAAGGACAAGGAAGGTATCATTACTTTTCTATTTTGCATTTGTTTCTCACTGCATAGACTCTCCAAGAATGAATGAGAAAGTAAATAATTTTTATAAAATTGAGAACCAAAAAACATCAGGAAATCTCAGAAGATACTTCAAAAGCTGGCTCTTCTATACAGCCTGAACACTGGGTTCAGGAGAAGAAGGAAGGGCTAGTTAAGGAGGTTCCTGAGTTTTAAGGCTGAAAGGTTTCTAGGAGGGCAGTACTACGGGCCCAGCGGGAGCAGAGCAGGAATGGGTGGGGTTGATGGAGGAAGGGAGAGAGGTCTGACTTTGACAGACTCAGGAGAGCCAGAAAAACGGCTGAGAAGCAAAAATAATAACTCTTAGATTTGTTTTAAAGATCAATTACTTTGTTAGTAAGAAAATATGGTCCACTATGATACATGACATAAAGACATTTTTCTGATTATAAAAATTATACATATACCCTCTGAAAAGTAATACAATGTTCAGCACCCATAGCGAAATATACAGAAAACAGAAAACTACAAAGAAGAAAATCATCTGGGAGATACCAATCTGGTGCATTTCTTTCCAGTTTTACATCCACTGCCTGTGTAAATGAGTGACTACCCCAGGCTTTACTGAGTGCATGTGGGTGTCAGCGTCTATCTGCAGATGTGGGCTCAGCCAGGTCTCTACATGCTGCTCACAGGTGCATCCTGGGCCCTACAAGCTGCTTGCTCTGTGTCTACCCTCGCTGGTCCTTCTTAGTATGTAGACCACATCTTTAGCCAAGGACCAGATGACAGCCCCAATTGGTACATCCTCGAATCCCTTCTAGCCACCTACCGGGACCTGCTGCACCTGGGGCGCGGCAACTGTCTGCACCGTGGCTGGGGCAAGGGTCTGCAGTGTGCCATTGGCTGTTTGTGTCAGCACCCGCTGGGCCTGTACCGTCTGTACCTGCTGCTGGATGGTGACCGGCTGTACCTGGGAGGATGTCACCAGGCTTTGGACTTGAGGCTGAAGGACTTGGTTAGAAGAGGAGAAAAAAGTCAAATGGATGAAGAATGCATTCTGTCACTGTAGCTGCAGCAATAACCTGAGGATGGAGTATCTCATAATGATTCCAACTCCCCACCTGCTGCTGAAGAAGATGTGCACAGCCATTTACAAGCTGGTTTAGATAACAAGAACATCCCATAAGGGCTGCATCAATTTCTGAGAGAACGAGTACAAATTGTTTTATTATGCTGGGTGCTGGGGTGGAGGCAAGGGAAGCTAATGAGCAAACAACTGCATCCAGCAAGGGAGTTAACAGATGTGGAGAATCAACAACTCCCTGGGGCTTCATTTCCTCCTGTCCTTCCTGGATGGAAAGTACTTTGAGACGACTGCCTCAGCTTTTCGCCTTTACACCCACCCCACTCCCTCAAATTCTTGAACTCCCTTGAAGAACTGTCAGATTCTTTAAAATTGAGAGCAATACTAATACCACCCAGGGCTCCCTATAGAGTTAGAGGGAAATCTAATGAAAAGGCACCGGGATACAGCACATCACGGAAAGAACAAGCCACCTTCATTCATTCATTCACTCAACACATACTGAGGGTCCACTGTGAGGCCTGCTACTCGGAGATGCAGCACCTATATTAAAAGTTATCTTCATCTCCATAGGTGTTTGCTGAATGAATGGTCCTCAGCCTGTGGGTGCTGAGATCTGACTACTGCCTAGGCAAGTTCCGAGCCTAATTTTATTCAAGCTTCCACCACTAGATACTAGGATGGCCCTGTGTCTACTATGCTTGTTGGATTTTTTGACCAAGTATCTTTGAAGCAGGCACAATAGATATTAAGGCATTTGAAGAAGCAGAATGTGAAATGTTCCTGCACCAGTTCTTACTGCCAGTTACCAGAAACTCATTCAGACAGGACCATATTGATATATCTGTCATCCCCAAAGACGACAGAAAGATTTAGTGTCTGCAAACTGGCCCATAAACTTTGGAACCAACCAATCACTACCATATCTGCCTTCTGAATCACCTTGAAAGCTGGTAGCTGCATTCTGGTATATTAACGGCTGCTGGATGATCCTTGTCTGCGGAGCGGTGCTGAATGTCGGGGTGATCATTACTGTCTGTTGTTGCAGCTGAGCTTGAGGTTGAGGCTGGGGCTGGGGGCGGGGCTGAAGGATAGGAGTTGCCCTCGGTGGGGTGGGAACTGAGGTGGCAGGAACCTTGACCTGCAGGGCTGGAGCCTGGGGGGAAGCAGCTGAGGGAGAGAAGGAAGGTAGTGGGACCTGGCTGAATGACCGCTGCATCGAGGGGTCCACGGCTCCGCCGCTGCTGCCTCTGCCATTGCTGCTGCCACTGCTGCCACCACCACCACTGCCAGGAAAGGAGCTACACAGCTGCTCTGAAAACAAGTCAGGGAACTCTCCCACTTGATTACTGACAAACTGCAGCATCTCTGTGAACAAAAAAAAAAAGAAGAAATTTTGTTGCCTTCCAAAGTACTAACTTTCAAACTTGCTTAAGAAACTGAGGCATGAAAATCCAATGGCTTTCCTAAATCCACAGCAGAAATAGGTCAGAAAACCCTTACCTCCTTCTTATGTGGGGATCACCAGGGCCAAATTGGCTGACAAGGCCCCAAAAAAACAGGACAGGACTTCATGTGTTTGATGTCCTCTCCTTTCCTCATCCCCACCTCCAGGCCCTTTCTACCCATTTTCCTGATTGCTTTTATCAATCATAATAGGAACTACCTCTATCCAAGGTGGGTGTTGCTTTGTGCAGGGTATTGTGGGTCCTCTTTTACAGGAGGAGGCACTAAGGCAGTAGGCGTAGTCACTGTCCTAAGGCTTTGGAGTGCAACAAAGTGTGAGGCCAGCTCCAGTCCCAGCACTGCAGACCCTAACTCTCTCTAAGCCCTTTCCTGACCATAGGCAGGCTCTGGACCTTGTCTCCAAGTTGAGCAAAGCCCTGGCACTGCTGTTGCCCTCAGGAACACTCAGGGATGATGAAGTCGATGACTCCTAAGGCATGGATCTTCAGGGGTAAAAAGGATGGAAAGATCACATATGAAGTCCAGAACAGAGAAATAACTTGATCAAGGTCACACAGCTTGTCAGGGCACAGCCAGGATTAGAACCAGGTCTCTGCCTCCCAGCTGTGTGTTCTTCTACTGCACCACAGTGCATGTGCCAGGAGGTCAAGGAACAGCAACCCAGCCCTGCCCTGGGCTCCATGTTTCACAGAGCCCACTCTGGCCTTCGTCTGGTCGTGTACTTCCCCCTGCGCGAGGAGTCCATGGGGCCAAGGGGATGTGTCCACCTGGAGACATCCCTTTCTAGATCATGTTCTAAGTACCTGGGACCCTTAAATTCCCAGTCTTTAGAAGCAAATCTGCTTCCAGGGCCTCTTCCTTGGTCCATCCTCCCAAAGGCTTACCAAAACCCAACTTAAGCTACAACTAGCAACTCATCCCTCATGAGTCCTTCCTCTTCATATGGTTGGTCCCTATTAGGAGTCAGGGGCGTCAGCTTTGTCCCAGATATTTTCAGATACACAGTTCTTTATGTTGTCCACTTTCCTTCCCCTTTCCTCTCTCCATACATTCCCAAGAAGCTATTGCTTGGTCTTGAACTGTGGTCCCTCCTTTCCAAATCCTCAAGGCCATATGATACTCTGATTTGGACACCAAAACAACAAAAACCATCACCACCACCACCACCAAAAAGGCACTATCTCCATCTAGGCTCCCAAAACCTTCGTCAGCATGTCCTTCCCAGGTCTCTGATACTGTGTGTGTGTGTGTGTGTGTGTGTGAGTGAGGGGTCTGGGGTATGAAGAGGTGTATGTCTAATAAGCAGAAAGCTGCTGGGGGTTTCTAGTGTGGCTTCCATATGCGATAACTGGAGCTTAGCATTTCTATTTTGCCACCTCAAGTATTCAGTCAGTCAAACCTGCTGGGCAAAACAGTACCTCACCTGACAAAATTCTTACATTGTGGTACTACTATTTACCAACACCTTGACACTCAGGTCCTCACTCAGTCATTGCATGTGGGAGGGAGAAAGGGGCAGACCGCCACAGATACTGCAACTTGCGCCACCCAGTTCCAACTCCCTGTACATGGTTAAACTAAGAAATGTCCTCAAACTCAGCACAAGATTTAAAGAAAAGACAATTTAATGCTGACACATTCCAAGTACAAGATTATAAAACACTTTGAGAAAATGATTAAGAGAAAGCTAATAATTTGTTGAGCCTTTCAGAATTCCCATAAAATCCCAACTCTTTGGGAAATTAACCGAGGCCTACTTTGTGAGCCAGAAGAATATCACTGATTGGCTGCCTGTTTTCATCCACGGAAAACTAAGGAGGACAGAAGGTCAGGGTGGCCTGGTAGATGGGCACAGGATTTGGTGCCAAGTGGGTCTGTGTGTGAGTCTTAGGAGGCCCACCTAACACACTGACACAGTAGAAAAAAAAGATTTTCTTTGGGGCCATGGTTTTTTATTAGGAAAATAGAGTAAAAACTTTGAAAACAAAACAATCCTTTCTAATTTAATGAAAAATTTGTTATTTTTTTATTGTTTTCTGTGCATGAGTTATATGCAACTTGAAAAACAGTTCTTGTGCCTCCCAAGGTGAAGAGACCTGTGAGTTACATATGCTTCATGAGGCCCCCGGGCTCAAAACTGGCGTGAATTCAATGCAACTCACATAGCAGTTAATATGCTTATCAGCTGTGTGAGTGTGGGCAAGTTACTTCTGTCTATGCCTTGGTTTCCTCACTACAAAAGGCTGCTTTGAGAATATACACTTGGTCTCTGCTCTGAGGATTAATCAGATAATTTATGCAAAGCGCTTGCTGAAGGGCAGACCCTTATGCAGGTCCCTCTTAGTGGTACTTCCAGAGCATCCACTACACAGGCACGTGGGTTGGCTGATCTCATCTCACCGAGTACTCTCAAAACCCTTTTGTGGGGAAGACATGGGCTGGTGTGGTGAAGTAAGCTGCAAAGGTCACAAAGCTTAGTTCACAAAGCAGGTTAAGAGTGTGTAGGCAGATGGAATGCGACTGCTTAAATTAAAAAAAAAACAAAAAACCTTTCAACCCACACACAAAAAGCTCCAGTGGAGTCATCTCCAGGCAGCCAGGCAAGCCGGGTGCTGGGCTAAGTGGCACAGAGGGGCCATTAAGACAAGCATTTGCAGGAAGGAGTGACAGGAAGAGGCTCTCGGAGCCCCTGCTCCAGCAGGGCACTGCGCGCAGGGCCTCCCTGGGCCCCCATCTGTTCGGCAGTGCCAGGGAAGAGGAAGCCTGGAAAAGCAGGGAGCAGTTACGCTCTGTAATTCTGTGCTACCGCCCACCCACCCCCACCATGGGAGGGAGGCTTGGGAGAAGGCACAGGTTTTACGGAGCTTTGAAAATGAAGTTCTAGTTCCTGCTGCAGCCTGCAGAACCCACGGCCAGAGACAGACCTCTTAGGAGCTGGGCCCGCACACTCAAGCTCATCTTGCTTCCCTGCTCCTGTTTCAGCTGCTGCTTAAACTTAGGGCTAAATTGCTTAACAAAGCAGGTGGGGCCCCAAGAAACAACATTTGGGTTCTGGTCTCTAAAAGCAAGTAAACAAAATTAGAGGCTCCAGTTGTCATCCTTGCATTGCAAGCAGCCCCGTGCTTGGGATCTTCCAAAGAGATCCCAAGTTGACATGCACTTTATGGAGCTTATGGCCAAGAGGTACCATAAATCACAGCCCGGCTCAACCTCGGGGCATCTTCTTGAGAGCAAGTTAACCTGAAACCTGTTTAGATTAATTCTGGTTTGGAATAAAGACTCTAAACCTCCCAAATAGGGTTACAATTTCTCCAAAACTACACAATCAATAATCCTTTGATAGACATTTGTTACCTAGCCTCATTAGGTGCCAGGAGAACTAGTTTAAAAAGGTCATTTGTTCTTTTTTTTCTGAGACAGTCTTGCTCTGTTGCCTGAGCTAGAGTGCCATGGTATCATCCTAGCTCACAGCAACTTCAAACTCCTGGGCTCAAGCCATCCTCCTGCCTCAGCCTCCCGAGTAGCTGGGACTATAGGCACGCACCACCACGCCACATTAATTTTTTCTATTTTTAGTAGATAGGGGGTCTCGCTCTTGCTCAGGCTGGTCTCAAACTCCTGACCCTGACCTCAAGCCATCCTCCCAAGTCGGCCTCCCGGAGTGCTAGAATTACAGGCCTGAGCCACCTCACCCAGCCTGTTTATTCTTATATTTTGTATTTATTATTCACCTTGTGTTAGACAATGTTTTAAAATATTTTTTTAAAAATCATAAAATTAGGCCAGGCAAGGTAGCTTATACCTATAATCCTAGCACCCTGGGAGGCCAAGGCCAGGAGGATCGCTTGAGGCCAGGAGTTTGGGACCAGCCTGAGCCAGAGCAAGACCCTGTCTCTACAAAAAAAAATTTAGAAAAATAGAAAAATTAGCTGGGCATGGTGGCGTGCATCTGTAGTCCCAGCTACTCGGGAGGCTGAGGCAGGAGGATAGCTTGAGCCCAGGAGTTTGAGATTGCGGTAAGTTATGATGACACCACTGCACTCCAGCCGGGGCAACAGGCTGAGACCCTGTCTCAAAAAAACAAAAACAAAAAACAAAAACATAAAAGTAATATATTCACCATAGAAAAATTTAGAAAATAGCTAAATGAAAAGAACAAAAATAAAATTATCCAGCAATTCCACTACTGGGACATGCATTATCAATGTTGTGATGTGTGTCCTTCCAGATTTCTTCCTATACAAGGCTCGCCTGCACACACAAGCATGCACATGTGTGCAAATGGTTTTACAAAGATGGCATCACACTGAACATGCTACTCTGCACCCTGTTCCCTTTGCTTAATAAAACATGAAAAGCACTCAGTGTCAACCATTCTGGACATAACATTATCCTTTTTAAGAGTCTCACAGTACTGTATTATATGACATTGCATTGTATTGGAGCACTAGAATTTGTTTAACCACTCAGTGATGATGGATAGCTGCTTTCAACTTTTCAGCATTATTAACAACTCTTACAAAAATCTTTTTCCACTTATCTATTTTCTTAGGATGAATTTCTAGAAGTTAGATGGCTGGGTGAAATGACAGGCATATGTGCTTTGGAAGGATTTTAACAATCTATGCTCCCGCTAGCATTTCTCCACATCCATTTCTGTCAATCTGACAGTGGAAAAAACCGACATGGAGTTGTTATGTCTTGCATGACTGAGTGCTAAATGAGGCTGAAAGTCTCTTTCTTAAATCCCAATTTTACTGACCATTTGCATTTCTTCCTGTGTAAACTGCCTGCTCTTGACCTTTATTCATTTCTCCATTGGGCTATTTTGTCTCTTTACTGATTTGAAAAACTTTCAGATATTATGGGGTTTGTTCTTTCTTACATGTTTGCAAATACTTCCCCTACTTTGTTGTATCTCTTTTAATTTGTTCAGGAAAAAAAGAATGACACAGTGATCAAGAGTCACCATATCCTAGCCTTGTAACCTGGGGCAAGTTTTACCTTGCTGAGCTGAGGTTTTCTCACCTATAAAAGGCAGCTAACAATTATAGCTAACTCAGGTGCTGCTGAGGTAACTCACGTGACATCTACAGTATGGTGCCTAGCACTCAGTATTAGCTAGTACGTGTTATTCGTAGTGTGTTTTTTTTTTTGACACCTTTGCTTTAATTCATTTCAAAAATGTGAATTTGTTCCAATGTGTGTTATATCAGGCAACAACTAAACATAACGTGAATTTTGCTTATGCATGAGAGAAACACTAAAAAATGCAGAAAACCATACTCACCTGAAATGAGCCATACAGGAATGCACAAAATGTGTGCATGCACACACACATGCACCTCAAACGCCTCACTGCATGTGTTAAGAACCACACCCATCTACACTGGTGTCGGAACTTTCCACTGGACTTCAGAGAGCCCTCCTTCCGCCACTTCACAATAACTCCCAAGCTGTAACTCACTTTCACAAGCAAATTCCAGGTCTTTTTCTAGGCACAGCGACTTATTTATTGTGGTATTTATATATTTCTTAATCAATTATTTGTAAAACTGAGTGACTGTTTTATTAGGTTCTAATTTTTTTTTTAGAGAATAAGCTCTCCCCACACCCTCCTTTTGGGTCACCTATTAAGATTTTTTTTGTTTTGGGACAGAGTCTCACTCTGTTGCCCTGAGTAGAGTGCCATGATGTCAGCCTAGCTCACAGCAACCTCAAACTCCTGGGCTCAAGCAATCCTTGTGCCTCAGCCTCCCAAGTAGCTGGGACTACAGGAGCACACCACCAAGCCCAGCTAATTTTTCGCTTTTTGGTAGAGATGGGGTTTCGCTCTTGTTCAGGCTGGTCTCGAACTCCTGAGCTCAAGGGATCCTCCCACCTAGGCCTCCAGGAGTGCCAGGATTACAGGCGTGAGCCACTGCGCCCAGCCTACCCGTGAAGTTTTTGATTGTTGTGACCCTTAACCCCCACTTCCCCATAAACCCTGTGTTTCTTTACTGCATGATTTTGCATAGTACAGTGATTTTTAGGAACATACATGCTGCATTATAACAGAACTGACCACATACAAATTTTAATATTGTATAGTGAATTTACACGGTTTCTGTGTCACACTTAAAAAACCCCTCACCCCAAGATTATAGGGATAGTCTCTTAAACTTTCTTTCTATTGCCCGTCCCCGCTTTTTGAGACAGGGTCTCACTCTGTCTCCCAGGCTAAAGTGCAGTGGCATTATCACAGCTCCCTGCAACCTCAAACTCCTGGGCTCCAGCAATCCTCCTGCCTCAGCCTCCCGAGCAGCTGGGACTACAGGCACGTGCCACCACACCTGGCTAATTTTTCTATTTTTTTTTTTTTTTTTTAGAGACGGGGTCTCACTCTTGCTCAGGCTGGTCTCCAACTCCTGGCCTCAAGCTATCCTTCTGCCTTGGCCTCCCAAACTGCTGGGCTTACAGGTGTGAGCCACTGACCGCTCCGTACTTGCTTTTTGTTTATTTTATTTTATATTTCAAATTAGAGCTGTCCAACAAGCACAAGAAATATAGAAGTAAACATGGTATGTGATACGTGTAGGCCACTGGGAATGAAATGAACCACAACCGGTGAAAGAGAGGGAGGTAAACGCAAAATCTATTAACACTTCCCAACAAGTACTCTGCTTGAGCATGTAAGAACTCTTGCACAATGATGAGCCTATCTCCCCATCTATGAGTGATGTTTTTCCTAACAATTTAAAAAAAATCAAATGTAGACTAGTATAGCTGAGGGTCAGTTGTGAGATAACTTCTCATTTCTCCACCATTCGCCTATTTGTGATCACCACTGCTTTCTCCAGCACCTACAGTATCAGTTACCCCCACTCCAGTCACCCGGAGGGGCAGCTGAGGAACTGGGCTTTGTCAACCACAGCCTTCAACCTGGGAGCCCTGAAATGTAAGCAATAACATAAGGAACAATGGGACAGTTTTAACAGGTAAATTGTCACCTAAAATTGCTCCACTCGAAACACCAGGGGGCACATCGGAGCACAGGGACAGCATCATGTACTTCAAGGGGATTCTGGGTCACCTTCCTGGGAAAAGGGAGTCTGGAGGAGGTGCTGAATGACACAGGATGGCAAACTGGTGACTCAGGCATCCTATATTTTAAGTAACGGGTGAGCGAACTCTTTTTCCTGACAAAGAAACCACAAAGGAAAATTGGGTGGTGAGGTGGATCTTGTGTTTTGTAACATACACAAATGTGTCATATATTCCTTCGCATATACCACATACTACATAATAAAATGAAACAATTAGGTATCGGGAGAAAAAGAAATAAAAAAGGGAACCTAAAGGAATTCTCAACTGGTCTTCTGGTCTGCTCTCTGGGGCTCTCTCTCCCCCACCTACCATGGCAGCCCCAATGGGACCCAACTCTGCAGAAAACAGAGAAGTGGATGAAGAGAATAAAGAGAATTCCAGGCTTCTCCGGCTCATCTCAGCAGTTGACGTGAGCCAGCTCTCACAGCCTCAGCCGGGAGAGTGACCTGCAGCGCCACCTTCCACTGCTCCTTCTTCCCTCTGCCACACTTCTTCCCTCTGCCACACGTTCACTCCGAACTCCTGTCAGGTCTCCACCCGCACATCACAGATTCATCCCTCACTCCCCTACCACACCCTGCCTTGATTTCAGCCATAGCCTCCTACCCAGTGACAACCATCATCTTCCAGTATCTTGTTGGTTTTTAAATCACATCAAACTTATTAAATACAAGCTTCAAAGCTTCCCATATTGTTCCCTTCCACTCCAAGGGTTTCACCTCTCACCCACCTTAGTTTATCATCCTCCCTGGAAAAACACTTCCTTTCCTGCACATGCCTTTGGGGGTGGGGTGGGGCAATCTCTTTGCATCTGCCAGGCCTTGACTTTCCTACTAGTGACAACCCTCTTCCTTTTTACAAACTCTGAATGTCATAATTCTACTTCAAAACTACTTACAATTACTTTTACCAAGGACTCTTTTCCACCTCATATCCAGCCATCTTTTAGCTCTTGAACCCAATTATATTTTGTTAAGAAAAATTATCTAAAACTTGAAAATAAGTTAAAAAACAAAAAAAGTTCTACATCCCTTTAAAGTTAATACTAGAGCACTGCCTAACCTGCCTGCCTAAAGGTCATCTGATGCTCTATGCAAAAATAACCTTGTTTGACCTTCTATTTAGTACTGATTAGGGCTCCCATTCTATAACTACATGTTAACTTGCAGAAAATCAGTAAGACTTCCGTCTGGTAGAAAAGATAAGATTTTGTTTTCATTGTACTGCAGGGGATTAACCAGTTTTGCATCTAAGTTTGCAATCTTATTCCTGCATTCTTTTTTCTGCTATGTAAATATCAGGTTCTTGCATTCTCCTTTGATCCAGCTTTGTTATCCTGTTAGTTTCCTCATTAATAATGTTAACAAATTTTTGATATGTGTTCATGACATATTAATGTAAGAGTATGTTTTTTAACTTTTTAAAAGTTTTACTTTGCCACATTACATACAGTAAGTTATATTTTTAAAATGCTGCTGCTGGGTGCAGCGGTGCACACCTATAGTCCCAGCTACTAAGGGGCCTGAGGTGGCAGGTTTGTTTGAGCCCAGGAACTTGAGGTCAGCCTGGGCAACATAGCGAGAGCCCATCTCTAAATAAATAAAATGCTTTTCTTATGTCTTGTGCTCTACAAGTGCATGGACAAAATCTTCTACTCCCCTGTACCTCTCCAAACACCAAGCACCCTGGTGCTAAAAAACAAAAACTTTGTACCCACTCACTGAAATGCTCTCAAGACCAACTTTCATGTAACCTATAAAAATGGTGATCATGTTTTCTGAACCTGAAACTGGAAAGAGCATATCACCTCAAAATAGACCAAGATATTTAAAAAATGTAGACTGTCCTGGAAAATCTGGACCAATTGATGTAATTTCTACAAAGCTTTCACTTTTGGGGGGAAGTAAGCATGTAAATATGAAAGGATTTCAATATGTTGAGCACCCACTGTGTACCAGGCCACAGAGATGATAAATCAGTTCTTGGCATCAAGGAGTTAGTGAAAGTATCATAATGTGGTCTGTGGAGTCTATAACAGCAGACATGTACATCTACGAGACACCAAAGAGGACACAGAGAACACGATAAAATCACAGACTCCAGCAGGTTGAACAGCTCCCTGAAGGAGCTGGATTGAAGGCTGATCTGGATGCAGAGTGTATTCTAGGCCAGGAAACCTCACGAGCCCAGGCAGGGAGGCACAGAGCTTCACAGTGGGCTGTTGAAGAGAATGGGTGACAGGCAGGCTGGGCAGGTCATTAGGGGCCAAAGCACAAAGGGTCCTGCAACTCCTGGTAGTAAACTTGGCCTTTTCCTTAAGAAAAATGAAGGAAAATCCACAGCAAGTTGTCCAATAATGCTCTAGAAAGGAGAGCCCCTCCAGCCTAGTAGTTGCTCATTCTGATTTGTAGGAGGAGGCTGACGCCCTGCCCAGAGCCCCATAATATCATGAACTAATTATGAATCATTCCGGGCCAGGTGCAGTGGCTCATACCTGTAATCCCAGCACTTTGGGAGGCCAAGGCAGGAGGAGTTTGAGACTAGCCTGGGCAACACAGACCTTGTCACTACAAAAAACAGAAAAATTAGCCAGGCATGGAGGTGTGTGCCTGTAGTCCCAGCTACTCGGAAGGCTGAGGCAGGAGGATCGCTTGGACCCAGGAGTTTGAGGTTGCAATGAGGTGTGATGACACCACTGTACTCTAGCCTGAGCGACAGAGTGAGACCCTGTCCTCCCCCTCCCCCAAAATAGAATCATTCTGAACAAAAACAGAGGTAGATTCTGAATTGAGAGAATACAGAATGGCTGAAACAAAAAGTCAGATGATGAGTAAAATCATCTGATTTTACTTCGTCAACTGCTGAGTAAAATTTTCTGAAAATTGGTTAAAGAAGAGTTCTGGTTATGCATATGGCTCTAAAAAATGATCAACATTGGGAAATAGGCTATCTCCTAGGGACTATACAAAGAAAGGATTTCAGCTGAAAGTTAAGAGAGGAGGGAAAAAAAGAAAGAAGAAAGAAAGGGTGACAAGGAATCATATTTAGGGAAATTAGCAGGATGTCCAGAAGCTAAACTGAGACCTGTTTCACAAGGTCAAACTGAATGGATATATCATGCTTATATTCAAAGGGAGGCTGGGAGCAATGGCTCATGCCTGTAATCCTAGCACTTTGGGAGGCCAAGGTGGGAGGACTGTTTATGCCGGGAGTTCGAGATCAGCTTGAGCAACAGAGCAAGATTTGGTCTCTACAAAAAATATGACTTGAGCCTCGGTAATAGGGCAAGACCCTGTGTCTGTCTGTCTGTCTGTCTCTGTCTTTGAATTTATATTTATATATAAATATATACATATATTGGCTGTGAATCCAGTAATGTAATTAATTGCTGTGCTGTCTTTGTAAAATTAATTTCCTTGAGACTCAGTTTCCTTACTTGTAAATATGAGAATAATCTAAACTCTGATGGATATATATTAATATTATATATAGGAATATGTCAAGCATATAATAAAATGTATTTGATTCTTTCGGTTATTTTTTCCTTATTTTTCTCCCTCCTGCATTGGGTCTCCATAGTATTTTTAAAACATTTTTGTAGAAACAGGGTCTCACTGTATTGCCCAGGCTGGTCTCCAACTCCTAGCCTCTAGCAATTCTCCTGCCTCAGCCTCCCCTGTAGCTGGGACTATGCCTGGCTCCCCTCCCCAAGCTTTTTTTTTTTTTTTAAACATAAATTTAAAAAAGGAAATATCTCCAGGTTAGATTTCAATAAACTTTTGAATAAAAGCCAATGGTCATCCAAGAAAACAAAGAAGACCAGCTTCAAAAAAAAAAGCCACAGTCACACTACTGACATTTAAAAGCAAAACGAACTCAGTCACAAAGCTAATAAACTTATCTTCTGATTAGAAATCATTTTCATATTTTATTTAAATGTACAGAAGGTGATTATCACTGAAATTAAATTTATTCATATTGATTCCATGTGGACAACATAACAATAGCAACCACTGACACCTACTTAGTACTTTACATCACCCTGATACCGGCATTATTCTATTTTACAAGTGAGGAAATTGAGGTTCAAAGAAATTAGATAATTTGCCCAAACTCCCCACATAAACTACAAAATGGCTGGGCTGAGATTTGAATTTAGATCTGTATTTAGGTTTGTCTGCGTCTCTCTCCTCTACCCATACTTCCCCCATCCCAAAACAAACATTTCTTAGATTTTACATTTTTAATCATCACAACTTGGGAGAAAGCTGTAAGACAGACCTGGAGTAATAATAAAGGAGAATTTGGGGGCGTGTGTAGAGGGGCATTTAGGTAATCCATCTCATTACTTTCAGTATTAATTTCAGTGCTAAAGGAAGAAGATCAATTTAAGGGTAAGCATGTATGTTAACTGACTCACCAAGAGGAATGGGGAAGAGAAACTTTTGCCTTGCTGTATTTTCCAAGTATACCTTCTCACCCAAATTATTAAATTATTCTCCAAATGAGACCTTCTGGCTGGACAAGATGCTCTTTTCCAGCAGTTTCTCTTTAAATAAAGAACAAAACGATAAAAGACACATTCTTTAAGACATGCATTTAACAAACATTAACTGCAATCCTACTATGTACCAGATACAAAAAAAAATGCCTTTAAGAGGCACATATTCTGGTGGAGAAACCCTGTGTAAACATCTGCCAGGACTGGGTGCAAAGAGTTAGCATAAAAAGAGGTGGGTGGTGCAAAAGGAGTCTGTTGGAATGTTGCTTAAAAAGCTGTCGTTGGCCAGTATGGTGGCTCATGCTGGTAAGCCCAACACTTCGGGAGGCCAAAGTAGGCTTGCTTAAGGCCAGGTAGTTGAGACCAGCCTGGGCAACATAGCGAAACTCAGTCTCTACACACACACACAAGCTATTGCTGTTTTTTTACTGCTATTCACCTCATGTCTGTGTATATTTACATACGAAGTTTAAATGTGATTTCTTAAACTGGAAAATAACTTCGTCAGCACTGTCGCTCCATTGTTTTTCCTTCTAACACCTTGCTAGGCACTTTTACACATATTGTGTTATATAATCTTCAAAATCACGCCCGCCCCCCCGCCCCGGAAGGTAGCTGTTTCAAGCACTTAGGATAGTGCCTGGAACATAAGTGCTTGAAAAGTGGTACTGGGGGTAGCTGTTACAAAACAAGTCCAAGTCCAAAGGGGGGGTGACTTGCACACGATCTCAGGCAGGTAGGTGAGTGAGGGGCAGAGTTAGGTGCCTTTCTCCCTCCTCCAAGTCCTGTGCTCTTTGCACAAGCACCCTGCTCCAAAAGTCACCCCAAACCACCACAGTGAGGTGCTTCCTCTCAGGAGTTCCTCATTGGGGCTGCCCCACCTCAAGGGAGGCTCTAGAATGCTGCAGTCAACAACCCAGTTCCCACCCAGGCGAGGCCCCGCCCAGCCACTCCAATTCTTACTTAATGCTAAATTAGAGGCAGTAGATTCTTGATACCCACATTTGAAAAGCTGTCTATCTTATTCCATTTATTATTTTGAAATGCTTGCTCTTAGAAAGAGGTCAAGAGTAGACTCTGAGAACAACAATCAAGAAGAAAAAGCCCACGCCAATTAGTAGTAATGGTAATAACAAACAGCATAGGAATTGTTGACATTTACTGAGCTCTTACTACATCAGCAATTACATTAAACACTTTACATAGATTTCTTCATTTAATCTCCACAAAACTTTGAGGTAGATGCCATTATCATCTCTTACAAATAAGGCAAATGAGGTCCAGAGAGGCTAAGTCACTTGTCTAATGTCACACAGTCAGCAGGTGGTAGACCTGGGATTTAAAGCCAAGCTCCTAGCCACCACACAACGTGCATGCTTTGGTTCTATTTATCGTATGGATATCATCAAACAGAGCCTGGCATTGGGCAGGTGTTCAGTAAGTGCTTCATTCACGAATGAATAGAGTGAATGAGCTTGGGGCCAAGCTCACAAAGGGAAGGATGTGTCATCCCAGGTCTTTCTTGTATTTCCCAACTCTCTGTCTGCTCCCATCCTGGCATCACACTGTTCTCTCTTTCACTCTCTTAAAACAGGAGACTGAAAGTTAAGCAAGATTCAGAGACTGAGACTCCAAGGAACCAATCCTGCATGATCCTGTTCTGCAAGACAAGGCCCTCGCATGTCACAATGGCAGGTCACCCACTGTCAACAAAGTCAGGCACAAGCCACTTCACCTGACTGTCTTCCTGGAGGCAGAGTCTACAAAGCAGGGGACCTCAACCTTTTTCAGTCCTTAAACCATTCAGGCAAAAATGAAAGACCTCAACAACCCATCATCCTACCCTTCCATTCATTACCATACCCCCAAATCTAAGGCTAAGGAGAAAAATAATATTTACAAAGCAGGTTATTAAATCAGGCTACAAACATCCATTCAACACTGCGTATGCTGTGTACCATGTGCTGGGGAGCTGGAGGATCCTAAGTGCCTCACGTCCAACCCAGCATGGCACAAGGACTGAAAAGTATTGGTTTTCTTCCCGCCTCTCCATCTCACAGAGAAGACAGAGAAACTCAACCAACTCCATAAACTGTGACGAGGGTGAGAACAGACAAGTGCCTCACAAAGAAAGTGCTATCAGAGAGTAGAGAAAGGGCTGATCCAGGCAGGCAGTGAAAGCTGAGCTTAAAGGATGAAACGTTTCATAAGGTAGAGAGAAGGAAGGGTTTTCCAGACAAAGGAAACAGTTTGAGCAAAACCACAGCATCAGAAGATGTCCTGCAAGCTGCTGCAGTAGGGAGAGCATGCAGCAAAGTAGAGAGATGGAGCTGCCTATAGTTAAACTGTGAAAAGCCTTAATGCCACCATAGACATTTCAGAGGTGAAGAGAGGCACAGAAAACCTAGTGGACATTTGCCACTCTTGTTTCATTAGTCCATCATCAGACTCGACCCTCCCATTAGCATCCTGATCTTCCTTTGGAGAATCCCGGTGCGCAGTCTTGGAGGGAGGTAAGGCTTCCTGCCAGTCGGCTCTGATTAACCCACACTCCCATCAAGAGTGTGACTCTTAAGAGAATGACCCAGGAAAACAGGAACAACATATAGATCATCAAGGTGGTGGGATCCTAACAAGGAGCCACCCTTGTCTCTGGCCCATTTTCCAAATCTGGCCCTCCAGCTTTTCTGGTCAGTCCATGCACCACCCTTCTAGTAAACTTCTTTTCTGTTCAAGCTAGTCAGAAGCAGTTTCTGTGGCTTATCACCAAGAATCCTGACTGATAAAGAACACACTGAAGCAAAGAGGCACCTGATCAAAACTGTGTTGGAGGAAGATTTATCAACAGCGTAGTCTGCAAAAAACCCAAACACCCAAGCACCAGCACTGGTCAAGTCCTTCAAAATGGCTGTTCACTCGGCCTGGACACAGTTCCTCTCTCCTTCCACCCCTGCATCCTTTAGACTTCAGCTTATAAGGTACTTCCCTGAGAAGTCCTCTCTGATCCTGCCCCCTCCACTAGTTAGGTGCCCTGTTGGATGACATCCTAGACCTTCTAGATTCAGATCTTTGGGGGCATACCCTGGGATTTCACAGACACATTCAAGTTTAAGAGCCTTTTACTGTACTCTGGCCACATGGATTCACTTGTTCTCAGAACATGCCAAACTATTCCCAACATTGGCCCAATTCTATTAAATATTTAAATGAACACCCTGTCCCTTCCTTTACCTTCTAAGACCCTATTCACTCCCTCTTCACTACTCAGACCAAATGCGAAAGTGCCCGTGAAGATTTTCCAAATTCCTTTCCTTAGTGCTCCAAGAATCTGGAGTCGTTCCTGTTATGGCTTCTGCTGCACTTCTCCTTGTACAATGGCTGGATGTTTAAATGTGAGCTCCCTGAAAGTAGGGGCCATTTCATTCATCTCTAAAACCCTCTAGCACTAGGCCGGGCACGGTGGCTCACGCCTGTAATCCTAGCACTCAGGGAGGCCGAGGCGGGCGGATCGTTCTGAGCTCAGGAGTTCGAGACCAGCCTGAGCAAGAGTGAGACCCCGTCTCTACCAAAAATAGAAAGAAATTAATTGGACAGCTAAAAATATATACAGAAAAAATTAGCCGGGCATGGTGGCACATGCCTGTAGTCCCAGCTACTCGGGAGGCTGAGACAGTAGGATTGCTTGAGCCCAGGAGTTTGAGGTTGCTGTGAGCTAGACTGAGGCAACGGCACTCGCCCCAGGCAAGAGAGTGAGACTCTGTTTCAAAAAAAAAAAAAAAAAAAAACCCTCTAGCACTGTGCCATGAATATAGTGGATTCTCATTCGTGCTGAGATGGATCGAAGCAACGATTTTTCTAAAATTTAAAAAACAACTTCTGACCAGAGAAAGGGCTCCTCAACAGACAGGCTTCCAGAGTCAGAGGATCTCCCACCTCACTCTCACCAGGCAGGGAAGAGTATGGGATCCCACATCAGAAGACCCAAGTTCAACTTCACTTCTTCGGCATAGGAAACTTCAGGCAAATCATTTATTTCTCTCAGTGCCTTTATCTGTGCCTACAGAAACGGGCACAAAAATCAAGCGCCGACCTCACAGCACTGCTAGGAAGACAAACGTATCAGAAGGATTTATGTAGAGCACGAGGCCTCCCAGGGCCTGAGCTGGGCAGACACCAGTTTAACAAGGCAGCTCCACATGTGTTTCGGCAGCTCAGAGTTTCATCACTGTTCCAAACCAGAACCTGAGAGCAACAGACCTGTTCCAGGGGCCAGATGGAGGAGCGAGATTGTGACATTTAGACACATATTCATTAGCAGTTCCCAAGGCCTGAGAGATGCAGAAAGAGCTCTGTTTTCCAATTTGCAAGTCCTT
>RJWJ010018942.1:0-30946 GCA_004363605.1 Indri indri
CAGTGTGGCCTTGCCACCCTCACCCCTACCCAGGATGTCGGCCCAGATGCTCTTCTGAATGGTGGGATCTCACACTGCCTGTACACACACACAATGAACACATGCTGCTCCCTGGCCCGAGCTGCCTGCCCTGTGGCCCTGGGGACTCCCATCTGCAGAGAACATAGGGGTGGCCTTTGGGAACCAGAGCTCTGGGGCGCAGATCAGTGGATGAATCTCTGCCTGCCTTCTTGACGAATGTTTTTACCCCTGGCACCTCCTGCTCGGCTCTCTTTGTCCTCAACTCCAGTTTCGGCTTCAGGTATCAAGGAACGGACTCTACGCTTCCTGCATGTTCATGGGGACGGGACTCAGGTGACCTCGAGAATGGTCCCATAGTAGATGATGGCTTCTCCTCCATCCCCCAGGTCCCTCCCTGCTCTCTCTTCCTCGGGGCTCACATCACCCCGATGTTGGGGTGCCTTCAGAAGCAGTGAGAACAGGAACCGTACAAGTGTGAGGGATTCTAGAAAGCCCTTGCCAGCAGAACCAGACCAGACTCGTGGGTGGGGTGCTTCTGCCCGCCTCTCATTTTCTGCAAAAGGAGGAAACTTAGTGTTCTGTTTTTTTCCAGCCAGGGTGGCTGTCAGGGAAGACAGTGCCAGGGTTGGTTTCCATGGAGGCAGCCGGGCTGTTGCTCACACGGAGGCCTGAGGAGGAGCTGTCGTGCTGGGGAAGAAGGGCAGAGAGGGCTGGTACGCCACGGGATGAGCTAGATTTTGTCCCAAGGGAGATGCACCCATCTGAGCAGTTGCTTGACCACGATCGGACGTGCAGTTTTCTGGACAAGGGGGAAACAAGCACAAACTGCTGAGAGGGTCCCTCCATTGGTGCAGTGAAGTGTGGTGGAGGCTGGACCGTGTGCCCGCAGTGCTTGTTCAGATTGGTTGCTGAAGGTCACCTGCCCCAAGAAAAGGTCACCCTGTAGACATCCTCAGAGTACAACTTCTCTAGAAAACACAGATCCAGTTATGTTACAACATTCCCTAAAAAGGCTCAGTGACCTTTATAAAAGCTGTTATGTGAAAACCAGATTTTCATTGTCAAATAATTTGGGGAACCCCCGAGTGGAATAAGTTTAGGAGGTTTCTTTAATGTGAGACTTCATAGGGTCTTTAAAGAGCTGATGTGTATTTTGAACATCCCAGGAGCAAGGAGAGACATTATACAGCATTTCTCACGGTACCTACAGCACAGAGTTTCAAAGCATCTTGTGGGACTATTGTTCCTTGGAATGTATTTTGGGAAACGGGGGCTCATGGGAAAATGACACAGTGTGGCTTTGAAGCCTTTCACAAATGTCCTCTGACCTCTTCTCTCCTCAGAGCGGCAGCTCTTGCTCAGAATAAGCCTCTGAACCTTTGCCCACACTGTTCCCTCTGCCAGATAAGCCCTGCGCCATTGTTCCTCCATGAAACCTTCGAACCCACTAGGCAGTGCGGAAAATGGCATTTTCTGTGTTTCCACAGCACTGCTTAACAGTATAACATCACTGCTTGTGTGTCTGTCTTCCCTGTGAGAGGGGCAGCTTCAGAAAAAACCACAGAGCTTATTAACCCCTTGTAATTCCCCTATAGTGCCGGTGTCCAGTCAATGAAGAAACAATCAACAAACATGAAAAAATGAAAGATGTGAGTGGAATTTCCAGAATTAATAGATGTGTCCAAGGCAGAGGCTCCCTAGAGCCCCTCTCTTTACACGCAGGTGACAATCCGTTCTACCGATGCGTAAATCTATCCTGGAACGCTCGTATGATTATAGGCCCTTGACCCTGACCATGTGTGTCGGTGGATCTTTGCCTTTACTTAAGTCCATGGTCTTTGTGTTTTGTCCTCTCAGTAATAGTATGTCAACCATGTGGGTGTTCTTGCCTAAAATAGGAATATATTTTCACGCATCATTAGTTTCCCCTTTAAAATGTTTCTTTTTAAACTGGTGAAGCATCCTGATTTTAAAAATTTTATTTCCTTCCACCCAAACTCCCAGGTACAAAGGATTTAAAGGCAACTGTTCCATGACCTTCATCGATCAGTTTAAAGCACTACACCAGTGCAACAAGTATTGTAAAATGCTGGGGCTCAAATCCCTTCAAAACAGCAACCAGAAACAGAGGAAGCCAAGCATCGGGAAAAGCAAGGTTCAGACAAGCTCCGCAACAATGAAGAACATGGAATCTGGGACCCCGGCAGAAAAGAAAACCTAACGTCCCTCGTTAACTAAGGACCGAGGGCTGGCAGCGCACAGTCTTGCGAGTGAACATCTCAAAACACACCGGAGAGGACACACAGCCTGCAGAGAGGGTGTGACAATCTTTGTTCCCAGCTGACTGTGCTCCGAGATGCTCCTAAACCCGTCACCTGCCGTCTTTGCTGAAATGATTTTAGAACAGGATTTGTGACCAGATTTATGGCGAGACTGAATCGATTGTCAGTCTCAAAGACAGTCCATTCTTTGTATACATGTTTAGAGTTTTTACCAACCTCACGTCGCGTGTCTATTTGTGTATTTACACGTGGTTGTGTTGTTAAGGTGACTTGGTGCTGAGCAGGGTGTATCCACAGCCAAACTCCCTCCCCCAACACCATTCCTAACCTCGGGATTTCTAGATGCGTCCTGCCACGATGTAAACAGAAATCACGAATGCCCCACTGCGTCGAGTTGTCGCACTCATGTCGAATACGCTCTTGTTGCTGGAGGTGGCTCCTGAAACATAAAGCCATTTCCCATCATTAGTCACACAGCCAGGTGCAATTTTCTGTTTAATTAAATTCATATTTAAACAAAAAGTGTAAGATGCATATATCACCATAGATACTCGTTCTTTAGAATTTGTGCCATATTTCACATTCCCTCAGGATTTAGTAATTTTCTAATAGATTTACTAGAGAACAAAATATATACATTGGTGTTTTTCCCTCATTCTTGCAACTTAGGTTCGATCACTTTCTACTTTGCTCCCTAAACCTGGGCTCTCTGAACCCAGGCTGACCCATGGTGGGTGACACTGGCAGGTGCGTGCTAATCCTGGCGGGCATGCCCCAGCTCTCAGGGATCCTGGCACCTACCCCTGCCCCCATTCTACATGGGTCTCCTCACACGCTCGGAGCCCTTTCCTACTGGTTTGAGTCACTCCCAGCTGCAAAGCAGGGTGACGGCAACAGTTCACACTGAGCAAGACAAAACAATAGAAGGACAACTTAGAGACAGCTTTATGCACCCCAAAGTGTGAGAATATCTGCTGCCCCAACAGTTTGTTGTAATTGTTGTGTCATTAATAGACTTTATTTTTTAGAGCAGTTTTAGGTTTGCAAAAAACGTGAGCAGAAAGTATGGAGAGTTCCCATGTATCTCCCTATTGCAACTCCATTGTTTTCCCCTATTATTAGCATCTTGCGTTAGTGTGGCATGTTTGTTACAATTGATGAGCCAATCTTGATACATTATTATTAGTTTTATGTTAGGGTTCACTCCTGGTATTGTACATTCTATGGGTTTGGACAAATGTATCCCAACACGTATCCACCATCCTGATATCATGCAGAGTAGCTTCACCACCCCAAATATCTACCCCTGGTGCTCCAACTACGCGTCCCTCCCTCCCCAACCCCTGGCAACCCCTGGCAACCCCTGATCTTTTTACCATTGCCATAGTTTTTGCTTTTTCCAGAATGTCATGTAGTTGGAATCACACAGTACGTAGCCTTTTCAGATGGTTTGTTGTTTTCTAAGACAGATTTCATCTACTTTCTCTGGGAGAATTGTTAGGCCACGTCTGAGCAGCGTGGTGGGTGCTTCTCCAGCTTGAATATGCACAGGAGTCACCGGGACCTTGGGGAATGCAGGTCCTGATTCAGCAGGTCTGGGTGGGGCCTGAGATTCTGCATTTCGAACGTGCTCTGTGGGCATCTCCTGCTGCTAGCCGGCGCCCACACTCAGAGTGGGGAGACCAGACCGTGGGAGAAGAGTCCTGAAATGCTCCGGGGGCTGACAGACCTCCTGGAGCTCAAATAACAGTCAGCCTGAGGAAGAGCTCAGCTACTTCTAGATTCTGATATGTGACGCTGCAGCGTGGCAGCAGGAGAGAAACACGGCCGGGTGAGGCGCTTGCCATGGGTCACGCTGGCAGCATAGCGATTTCTGTGAGCGTCCCTCTCGGAGGGGTGGTTGGTCCTCGGTAGGAGACTCTGTGCTCTTCTGCTCTAGAATACCCTTGTCCTTACGCATGGGGTTTTGATAAAAAAGGTAACATAGGGGGATTTTTGTTTTGAAAAGGAATTTGAAAGAGAAAACACTTCAGTTTGTCATATCTCATCTTTTTCAGAAAATCTGCCATTTCTAGCCTTTCTTCTGGGTGGTTCTGCTCACCTGCAGATTATAAAACACTCATTTTTCTACAAGGCAGCCTATAGCCTGCTTTGCCCGTAGAGATCTTACAAATGTATCTTACTATGTTGCCCAGGCTGGCCTCAAATTCCTGGGCTCAAGCGATCCTCCTGCCTTAGCCTCCCAACTAGCTGGGATTACTGGCCTGCACCACTGCACCCCGCTCTTACAGATGCATTTGGCAGTGGAGTTCTAGAAAGTTCCACAATAGCAGAAAACCACAGGGCATGTTTTGATTAGAATTATTGTCTATCCATCTATCATCTATCTGCATGTCAGTGTGGGTGCAAATAGAGCCTTCTTGACAGACCACGGTACTTTCTTTCATAATAATTTGTAATTACTAAAATAATATCAACACAAGTATTTTTTAAAAATTATAGGAAGGTATAAAATGAAAAGTCAAAGCCATCCTGTGACCTCTTCCCCTCTAGGTGGCTTTGTATCTTCACTTGGAGAGACGAAGAGGCAGAGAGTTGGAGGGACAGGATTTTTACTTCTAGATTTTGTGTTTTGCAGTCAGCCCAGGGGAGCCTCTCTCGGATGGAGCTGTCTCTGTCTCCTTTCACAGATGCTTAGATTTTTTTTTTTTTAATTCCCCATATTGTTTATTGTAATCTTATTTCACCTGTTTGGAAACATTTGGAGGACAGAGACAGAAGGGGTGCTTGCAGTGGGATTCGTCCCAGCCGGGGCTCCTAGGGGTGGCCTTGGGTGGGGCTGCTCATGTTTCCAGCCACCCATATCCTTCTGTTCTGAGATAAAGTGCTGTTTTCCTTGCATGGTACCTGCCAGGATGAACATGGAGTGTGCTGGGGTCTCAGAAATGCCCACACTCGTTGATATTTTCTAAGCTCAGTTTGCAACACATCGTTTTCCCATTTTTCTCCGTAAGTGCTCAGTGCCAGGAGCACGGTAAGTACAACGAATACTCAACCCAGGCACTGACCCAAACGGCTCAACAATGGAGCTCCGTGATGGGTGGATCAGAAAAACCAGTGAACGCTTCATTTAAATGGTCCTGTGTTTTCGACAGCAGGTTTATCACAAATGAAGATAGCAGGGAAATAATGACTTCTTGCCGGTGGGCATCCTGTTCCGGGGAGGCCTGGCTGTGGATGCGGGGATGGCCAGCTTGCATTCGTGTTTATTGTGCCGGTGCCTCCCAGCCACGCCCCTGACAAGCCCAACAATAGTAAAGTTTCTAAAAGAGTCTTTTAAAAAAGAATCCCAGAAGAAGCAACAATTATTTTCTAATTATAAAGTACTCTCCTAAATATGCATATGGTTTTGTGTGTGTATCAGACAGGTGTTCAACCAGTGCAGAGGGGAGGAGCTTGGCCACAGCCCGGTCCTGGCTCGTTTTCTTGGCACATGTTCTGCACCCCTGACCACAGGTGCCAAGGATCCCAGATGTCACTGGGTTTCAACTAGTTTTTAAAAAAAGCCTCTTCCGACCCCTGGCATAGGATTTATCTTCCAACTCTTTGCTGTAGCGGCTCTAAAGCTCTTTGAGAGACTGCCTATTCTAACACTATTTCCTAAAAGCTAAGAGGCAAGATGGAAGCCAGTTTCATCCGTGTGATTGTGTGTGCACAGCCGTCAATTTTAGGATGCAACGAACAAATATTTACAAGCACTAATGATGCCAATACATCAACAATTTTTAAAATTCTGTTTTTCATGAAAGGCCCAAATAGTCCCAGATGGAAATCATCTCAGAGACTTTTTTCCAAAAGCCACACGTTTTTGATCACATATAATCAAGAAAAGCCAGCCCATCAGCCTCCATGGTAGGGCCCAGATGTAGCAGAAGCAGTTCTATGGAGACATCTCACCTCCACCTTCCTCTTCATCTTGTCATTTCCTCTTCCTCTAGTGACATCTGTGTGGAATGACAAGGTAATGGCTTACTGCTTTCTGATGATAAGTTGCCCATAGGACTTTCCTTGGTGTTTGGTGTCTGTATTGGATAATCCTACAGCTGCCAAAACAAAGCACCGTAACTATTGAGTGGCTTAAACATCAGACATTCATTGCCTCGCAGTCCTGGAGGCCAGAAGTCCCAGGTCAAGGTGTCAGTGGGGCCATGCACCCTCCGAGGTGCTGGGGGAGCATCTGTTCCTGCTCTCTTCCCCAGCTTCTGGAAGTTTCTTGGCTTATGGCAGCATAACTCCAGTCTTCAGTGGTGTTCTGTGTGCATGTCTGTGTCCAAATTTCCCCCTTTTATAAGGACGACAGTCATATTGGATTAGGATCCACCCTGTGGACTTCATTTTTACTTGATAAATAACCTCTCTCCAAATAATACCATATTCTGAGGCACTGGGGCTTAGGGCTTCGATATAGGAGTTTTGGGGGGAGACAATTTAACCCATAACAGTGTCCTCTTCTTTCACGTCCACATCCACCTCCAGGCAGTTTGTTCAGGTGGGAGGTCCAGGTCAGGGGAACTAGAGATGGTGTGTGCACTGCCCCTTCCCGGCATCATGGGGGGCACCGAGCCACAGAAATGGTCCCTGGTTCTCTTAGAGCCCACCCACACTGCCATCACCATCCCCAAAGAAAGGTAATCATTTGGGATCATTTGGGTGCCTCAGTTTCCTTTCCTATAGTTTCAGAGAAATCTCTCCCCCTCTCAAAAGCTGGAAAGGTATCACAGCTGTGATACCCCAAATCCCAGGGCCTGGGATGATGACAACACTGCCTCCTCCCTGCCCCAGCCCTCCCATGGTGTGACCTCAACATCTTGATGGGAAAAACTGTCCTTGGTGCTGATGGAGCGCCAATTTAAAATTGTCCCACCACCTTGCCATTCTCATCCTCCCTCCCTGCTAAATCTGCCCCCTTAACTCATACCATCTTCTAAGGTACCACGTGGTTTACTTATTTCCTTTAGTATTTGTCTCCCCAAGTAGAATATAAACTCTACGAGGATAGTGATTTTTATCTCTTTTGTTTACTGATAGATCCCTAACACCTACAAGTGCCTGGAACATAGTATGTGCTTAATCAATATTTGTCAAATCGATCGCTGTGGCTTCCCCAATTCCCAAATGGGGTCCACGTTTACAGCAGATATATTTCTCAGGCTGTGATGGGGATTGTAGCTGATTTTCAGTTCTCTGTGTATTGAATATACTGCCATATGGTTCATTCGTTGTGTTTATCTCAGTGAATTTGAGGATGAGGATTAGAGAAAACCCACTGCTTCCCTCATTTGAACAGGGAACTCTCGCACTGACTCGCCCAGCCTGTCCTCCTCTGACTGCAGCACACCGAAGCCTCCCTCCCCTCTCTCCTCCCCAAGCTGCCCTTCCAGCTCAGGCTGGTTCCCTTTCTCAGGGAAGCACGCAAATATCATTCTTACATCTCCACTTCTTATCTTTTCATCTCTTCTGGTCTTCACTCTCCCCTGCCCTTTCCTAGTGTCCCTATAAGTAACTGGCAAGGATGGTCAATTTTATGTGTCAACTTGACTGGGCCACAGGGTGCCCAGATATCTGGTAAAATATTATTTCCGGTGTGTCTGTGAGGGTGTTTATGGAGGAGATTAACATTTGAATTGGTGTACTAAGCAGATGGTCCTCCCCAACGTGGGAAGGGCAGTCGTGGGTGGGCACAACTCAAGCCTCTGAAGGCCTGGATAGGACAAAAAGGGAGAGGAAGGTGGAATGTCCCCCCTGCCCATGTGAGCTGGGACATTGGTCTTCAGCACCCCTGGTCCTTAGGGCTTCAGACTCAGTCTGGAATCTACACAATTGTCTCTCCACCTCTCAGGCCTTCTAACTACACCGCCAGCTTTCCTGGGTCTCCAGATTGTAGACAGAAGATCGTGGGACTTGTCAGCCCCCATAATCATGCAAACCAAGGCCTTCATAATAAATCCCTTTGTATGTATCTCCCATTGGTCTGTTTCTCTGGAGAACCCTGACTAATCCAGGAATGGACTGGCAGCTGCTTACCCATCATCCATTCTCTCTACCCAATATCCATTCCCCTCTTCTTCCTTAGTCGCAGAACCCAATTTTGTTCACACTGGCAAGATGTTCAGTTAAAATAGTGCATTTCCCAGACTCCCTTGCAGCTGAGAGTAGTCATGTGTCACAGTCCTGGCCAAGGAGATCTAAGTGTAAGGCTGGGTGGGGCTTCCAAGAGCATTCCTTAAAGAGGATTCAACTAGAGGGCAGCTACTCTGTTACTGCTTCACTCTAAGTTTTTCCTTCTGGGAACATGAATGTGATAGCTCTAGTAATCCCGTTGTGACCACAGACATCTAGGAGAGCCCAAACTGCTGAAACATTATGGAGCTGCTACCCCAGTCCTAGGCTCTCTGCCTCCAGATTTATTAAAGGAGAAAGAAAATAAAGCTCCATGTTGTCTAAATTACTTGCTACTTGATATACACTTTTTGTAAGTTGTTTGTTTTCAAACAAGGTTCTCTAAGCCTGTGGTCCCCAACCACTGAGCCATGGTCCATTACCGGTCCGTGGCCTGTTAGGAAATGGGCCACACAGCACTTCCTGAGTTCCATGCCACACTCCTTCGACCCATGAGACCCCAGCCCACCCACCCCCAGTCCTTGGAAAAATTGTCTTCCATGAAACCAGTCCCTGGTGCCAAAAAGGCTGGGGACCACTGCCCTAAGCCATTCGAAACATAGCATCTGGCTGGTGCCTTTTACTGCACTGGTGCTCCATTTTGACTGCACGTTAGAATCGCTTAGTAGGTTTTAAAAATGTCAGTGCCTGGGTCCTCCTCAGAGATTCTTATGTAACTGGTCTGGGGCATGGCCTGGGCATCAGGCATTTTTTTAAAAGCTCTCAGGGTGCTTCTGATGTGCTTCCAAGGCCGAGAACACTCTGCTCTGCTCTCTTCCAAGGCGGAGTAATTGGTTGATTGATCCTCTTGTTACTTTCTCATTAAGCACTAATGAGAACCACAGTGTCCTGGGCTGCATCGCCCAGTGGTTCTGCGCTTGAGCGTGCATCAGAGGTACCTGGAGGGCTTGTTAAAACACAGGACGCTGGCCCCGGCCCCAGAGCTTCTGGTTTAATGAGTCTGGGGTGGCGGGGCGGGGGCAGAGATTTTGCATGTCTCACAAGCCCCCAGGTGCTGCTGGTGCGCTGGTTGGTGTCCCAGGTGTGTTTTCTTTCTTCTCCATCCTTTTCCTTCTGTGCCCTTGTCCTGTTCTCCTTGCCTCCCCCCACCCCTTTGTTTTGTTTTACTGTTTACCCACTATTAAAGCTTGTTCCCTTTTAATGGAATTTTGGTACCCTAGAAACTTATACCAGTTCTCTTCCCTCCTCTTTGAATAACCTCCGCTTGTCCCCCAAGTCTCCACTTCAATGTCACCTCCTCCAGGAAGTCTTCCTTTGAGCCCCAAGTCTATGCTCTCAGAGCCCCTGGAATTTCCATCTCCTTGCACTTGGGTTGAATCACCTTGCAGAGTATCTCCAGGCTCCCACAGCCAGGCAGCCTCTCCTCAATGACTCTGAGAAATAACCTAGCAGGGAGCTTGGTGGGAAATGAGTCCCTCAGCACACACACCTGATAGAGTGCGGAAAACAGGCCTTGGGTTTGTTAGGATGCACGTTTGACACCGTTCTGCCGGGACCTGGCAGCCGGCTCTTCCCAGAAGAGTGTCTCTGCTTGTCATTTGCAGGAAGCTCAGCCCAGCCCATTGCACTGCCTGGAAGAAAACAGCCACTTTGGGGCAGCCGCTAGGGACGTGCTCACTGTAGCAGAGCATGGCGGTTTCAGAATGTGTCAGAAGGGAGGGATCTTGCAGAGATGCACAGCTTGGCATTGCAAGGTCTTAGAGAGCAGGGTGGTCAGGGACAGGGGGTTCCCCCAGGAGGCCCTGGCACACAAACTAGAAAGCTTAGCATACTTAAGGCAAACGGACTGCTGTTGCTTAAAATTAGAGCACCTGAGCCTTCTGAGGATGGAGGACCCTCTTACAGACTAGGTGACAGCTCTGGACCCTCACCCTAGAAAAGTGCACTATGCTTAAGATGTTGCTGTCAGTTTCAGAGGGTTGAAGAATCACATTGATTCCACCCCTGGGCTCAGGATTAATGCTTCCATCCTTAGGACAAGAGAAATGGCAGCATCTCAGGTCGGCATCTGGCGTGAGATATGCACAGGGCAGATGTTCAGATGATTAAAGACAAGGTGTTTGGCAGGAAATGAGGCCAGTGGGTGACAGAGACAGGCAGCTGCATAATTGTAACAGAAGGGATATTGGCTAAAATGAAATATTGATTAGCAGTAATATGGTCCAATGAGCAGGGACAGAGCCCTGGAGACAGGCACAAAATTCTTGACTTTATCATTCATTTATGCTACACATATTGATTGCCAACCCACCATGTGATTGGGGCTGCTCTGTGAGCTGGGGATACAGCAAGGTCCCATCTTCATGTGTCCAACCTTCTAGTGTGGACAGAGAAAATAGATAAGTGATGTCAGGAGGCAAAGAGTGCTACAGTGTGGGGAAGTCTTCTCTGAAAGGACAACCTTGAATAGAAATATGAAGTAAAGGAATCGGCACGTGTATATTTGGGGAAAGAGTCCAGATAAAGGGACAGCACATGCAAAGGCCCTGAGGCAGGAGTGTGTTTGGCACATTGAGGTACAAGGGGATGGGCATGGCACGGAGTGAGTCAGAGGAAGAGGAGGAGATGAGGTCTGTCTGAAAGGGATCAGGGGATCCTCAGATTTTATTCCCAGTGGGATGAGAAGCCATTGAAGGATTTTCAGCAGGAGAGTGACATGATCTAATTTAGGTTTTTAAAATGAGAAAAACCTAATGGGAAAATAAATAAGCACAGGCAACACGACAGTTACGATCAGTGATATCCTCTTGCCTTATCAGATAAATTATCAACTCTTCCTCGGTCTTGAACAGCAGTCAGCAAATTTTTCTATACAGGGCCAGAGAGCAAGTATTTTAGGTTTTGGGGGCCAGGTGGTCTCTGTTGTAACCATTCAACTCTGCCACTGAAGCGTGAAAGTGGCCACGGACAATATGCAAGTGAATGACCCTGGCTGTGTTCCAGGTGACCAATCATCCCAGTTTGTCTGGCACTAAGAGGTTTTCTAGGATCTGAGACTTTCAGTTCTACACCAAGATAGTCTGGGCAAACAGGGACTTTTGGTAACTTCCACTAAAACTTTATTTACATTCCCACTGCAACTAGCTACAAAGAAGGCAGCAATGATCTCCCACGTACCTGGATGTGCTACTATGTCTCTAGTCCCTCTCGCTGAGCACTGACAACCTGTGCCTGAGATTTTTCTCATATAAGTCTCATGAGATTTCATATAAATCATAAATTTCACATATCATATGTGATACTCTCCTAGGGATTGACATGTAAATTTCACATACCATGAAAGATTCCTCTTTTGATTTTTTTCAACTTGTAAAAACTGATAACCACACTCGGCTCATACAAAACCAGGCATTAGTCTGGGTTTGGCCCCAGGATGTGGGTTGCCAACCTCTGGTCTTGACGATGCCACCAGTAAAGTGTGTGATTGATAAATGGCAGTGGTCCCCATGCCTGACCTCATGAGTTCATCCGCCCTCCTGACACCAGGGACACACAGCAGTCCCTGCCTCCTCTCCGTCACCTTCTTGTCACACCAGCCTACTTCAAGTTCTTTGGCTGACCCAAACTCCATCCCGCTCGGAGACTTCACACATGCTGTTCCCTTTGCCTGAGAGTTCTTCCCCTACCTTTTGACCTGGAGAATGGGTAGCTCCGGCCCAGAATGAAGTTTCCGTATTGCTTCCCACATTAGACTCTCTCGTGTACACCCTCTTTGTGCTTTCCTGCCCCACAGATCGACCCACAGCCCGTGTCCTGGCCCGCAGTGGAAAGTTCTGCCCCATTGGAAACACACACAGCTTAACTGAGACTATCACCTCTCCACAAGGAGGCAGGCAAGCCGAGGCCATAAAGCAGCAGGGGCCGCAAGACCCCAGAATCAGCAGACGACATGAGGTGAGCAGAAACCGCAGGTGAAGACGGAGGCAGTCGTGGTACCAGGAAGAGCAGAGGGGAGCACGCACATCACCGTGCTGGTGGAGGCCTGATTGATCGCTACAGCCTTGGGGGTGACTAGACACCCAGTCTCTGGCGCACTCATGAATCTGTAACTGTGGGAGGCTTAGCATCACTGTCTCCATTTTGCTTCTGACCCCCTGTGGTAATACCCTTTAGGTTAAAAACTTAGCTCTGCATGAGGCCAGCCAATTACAGAAAGAATTTAGTTTGTAGTTCAGCCCTAGAAGACAGACAATAACCATCCCTTTCCCCAAACTGGTTTCTGGGGAAATAGGGGAAGTAGGCACACAAGCAACAATGCTATGCTAAAGATTTGTAGGAACCTCGAGACCTGACCTATGTCATCACAGTTAACTCAGCAAGGACGAAGAAGTCTCTCAACTTCCTTGGACCCTCCCCAATGCCCAGATGTCTGCGGTCGTCAGTCACCTCTAGCAACCCTCCTCCTCTTCCCTTAACACGAAACTAGCCTAAAGTTCATATTAACTTAAGACGGTTCTTTGAAACACTAGTCTACCATCTTCCCGGTTTGCTGGTTTCTGAATAAACTTCTCGTTCCTTGCCCCAACATCTCATCTCTTGACTTATTGGTTATTGTACGGCAAGTGGTATAGGCTTGGACTCGACTGACCATTTTCCACAAGGCCCTGACTTATGACAGTTTGGGGGCTTCCACACAATTTCTGTCTCCCTGCCATGTGGGGCCTTCCAAAAACTTACCCCAGCTCAGTGCCTTGTACACGGTAGGTGCTTAAGGAATATTGCTGTGAGAATGAATTAGTTGAGATAATGTAAGAAAAAACTGCTTCTTGCAAACAAAATTTCCTAACATACTATTTACGTTTTTGGGTGGCCCTTTGCAGCTATTAATACTTCCTTTGGGACACATACAACTGCCCTTTCCATGTTTCACCCAACTTGACATATTGTTCACTCTAATTGCTGAGCAAAGGACCCATTCCGAGAGATTCTGAGCTCCTGCAGAAACCAGAAAAGTCTCAGGCACAGGTTGCCAGTGCTCAGCGAGAGGGCCTAGCACATCCAGGTAAGCGGGGGATCTGACTTCCTGTGTCCAGCCGCAACTTCAAGCCAAGCAGAAGAGCAGGACAGGATGTGCTACAGAGAAGACAGGTGGCCCTAAAAAACGAAGGGGACTTTAATTAGCTCTTGACTAAATGTGCTAAATGGGCTAAATGTGCCAGGAAAATGGAAAGAGACTTGTTCTCAAGGTAAAATAAGATTAGTTCTTGTTTGGTACATTTAATGGATCAATAGACACTCAATAGAACAATCTCTTCTACTTCTTTCCCTGTTCCCCCCAAGCCTTTGAAAACGTACTTTATTGAAATTAAAGCCGGATTTTGCTGTCAGGGGAAGCCCTAATGCAATCAGTTTGAATAGTCAGGTAGGAAACCTGAAAAATCCTTGTGAACCGCTGACGTTCCGCTGTGCAGGGGCATAGCCGACGCTAGGGGGCAGCCCCCCAAGCGAAGCGTGGCCCAGGCTCGCCGGCGAATAGGATGCTC
Source organism: Indri indri (assembly GCA_004363605.1). Lineage (NCBI taxonomy): Eukaryota > Metazoa > Chordata > Mammalia > Primates > Indriidae > Indri > Indri indri. The sequence goes on from RJWJ010018942.1 coordinate 14,027, forward strand.
GCGTCGGCCCACGCTAGAGATCGGCACCGGCTTTTCCCCGTTTCAAAAAAGGAAAAGTCCCAGTGGAACGAGTTTAAAGGCATTTTGCCCGGCCCCTTTGAGAAATTAAAACTCACATACATGTACGCTAATACACACGCACACTTGTGCCCAGTCACTTGCCAGAGAGTAAAATGTGCTTATGTCAAAGGTCATCTTTCTCTGTGGATGCCTGGCTGCAGTTTTGGGAGGGGACAATCCCCACCAAATAAATTCCAGGTTCCTAGCCCGATTGCTCCGTGCGGGGAATTGCTAGGGGATGCTTTGGCAACCCGAGGGTAACAACCTCTGTCAAGGTGAAAACTTCTACACCTCACTTGCCAAGATCACGACGTTCTCTCATTGGAGGGCTCCCGGGACCACCCGAAGTGCTGGGGTGCCCGTCGCTCTCGTATTCCTTCACGTTTCCTTCCTCTACGCCCCCTCGGTCCCTCATACCAGCTTCAGAGAACCTACAGCTCAACGCAGACGTTACTCACTTGCCTGTCTGTGCAGCGGCTGCTTTTCGCTGCGGAGCTCGGTAGCGAAGGAATAGTTACTCCAAACGCATAGTGTTTCGAGAAGGGGAGAGGCCAAGTCTGGAGGAGAAAACGGCCTCCTCAGCTAACTGCCTCCCAGCATTTCTTTCCAAGGACACGTGCAAAGGGCCAGGGCCGTTTGTTAATTTAACAACTTCCATACAGGTCAGCTGTTTTCAGCTGACCTTTGCACACAGCAAATAAGCAGCTTCAGCCAGGCGTTTTCACCTGTCCCTTTCATTCATCCTGCTCACGTCCTTTCCATCCATCCATCCTTTCTTCTAGGCCCAGCCCCCACAAGTCCCCCTTTTTATTTAAGATTAGAGACAGAGTGAGAGTAGGAGAAAGAGGTAAGCCTCAGCCAGTGTCTTTTCATAATGGCGTTGGGAGGTCCATTGGCGGGTCCGTCCCAGAAAGTAAAAGATGGAGTGACAAGACCAAGCATGACCGGTTGACAGTATATTTTTGGGTGGTCATGGGAACGCACCGTGTTATATTGTGTAAGTTGGTGACACACAGGAGGATTAGAGGAATGATAAACTACTGACTCTGTGATATTGAGCCAGTCTGTTCCGTTTCTCTGCAAGGAACGTGAAGGCGACCATACTCCTCCAGTCCACGTTGAGTCATTGGCAGACGGAGGGACCTCCGAGTCCCACCACGTTAGGGGTTTAAACACAGGCAGGTTTAAGACACGAGCCCAGTAAACTGTGGCTGCACTGCCTGGGAGAAATAAAAGGAGAAAAAGGCTGCAAAGCAGCCCTCAGGGTACCCGACTGCTATTATGGGCAACAATAGCCAAATACACCAGAAAAGTGTTCCCCGGGATAGGAGGAGCCCCCAGTTGTGTCATCACAGCTGAGGCCTGTCTCTCTAGCTGTGTCAATTGACCCCATGTGATCCCAGGCGCTGTCATGGTGTTACGTGTCTGTCGTGGTGGGACCCCCATCAGAGGCGGCTGGAGGAAGAGATAATTTGATTTATGGAATCGGGTTGTTGGGTTGATTCTTCTAGCTCATGATGTAGGCGAACTCGTCTGGAAGGGAACAACTCGGGACCCATAGAAGTTTGAACACAAACATATTCCTCTTCCCCATGTTACCTCAATTACAATCAAAGGCCAATCCCTTGAAATTAATGACGGCTGGGGAAGGCCAGATTGTAGTGGTCTCATCAGGACTATGATAGCATTAAGAGCTCTTAGGTCCTGTAGTAAATGCCACTTATTGTTCTTTTTAGGTATGACGAATACAGGAGTGTTCTATGGTCTCAGGGAAGGTTCTATGTGTCCTGCTTTAAGTTGGTCCTGGACAAGAGATTTTACATGTTTTAATTTATCCTGCTTAGTGGGCCACTGCTCTGTCCAGATGGGCGAATTACTAGTCCATTGTAAAGGTGTGGGTTGTATTGGATTTACCTGAGCAGTGGCCCCTAATGAAAAGTCAGGGTAGTTAAAAGATTCCATTGTTCTAGCAAATCTCATCCCCATGAGATTGGCCCTCTTGTAGGCAATGTTGAAAAGTGGATGGTTTGCCAGGAAAGGAATGGAGATCCCCTTTGAGAGGGGGAGAAGAAAGAGGTAGCTGCTCCCGTTGAGCCCCAGAAGACGATGGTGGAGAGAATGGCTCAGGATTCGGGAGTTTATGGCAGGAAACGCTTGCTCCTTCTTGGCAGGGGACTCCAGCTCCTCCAGCAAAGAAGGAGGAGCGGGTTCCAACGGATTAGAACCCGTAGGAACATGTAAGGGAGTCAGCGCTGTTCTTACCAGGCTCTATGTAGTTAATACAGCAAAGGGCACAAGAACCCCCCCTACTGAAAATTCTTCTTAAAAACCTTCCCTACTTGCTCCCAGAGCTCTAAATCTAACGTGCCCTCATCTGGGAACCAGGGGCAATGCTGTCTTACTGCGCACAGAGTTGTAGTAAAGCTTTTGGTTCGACGGAACACTGGGGAGACTTTAAGAGTTGCTGCAAAGTGTACAGATAAATTTGCTCATCTTTTGTCAGGTGCTGCCCCGTGTTAGAAATCCCCTTCTGAAACTACACACATCGGTCCCTTTCCCAAAGCAGCGGCAGGACTGTCCCTTACCTGGATGATTCCCCTTGCAGTCCAGATGACAAAAATGCTCGCAGGACACGCTGATTCCTGAATCACGTCGGGGTCACCACTTGTAGCGGCCGCTTTTCGCTCCGGAGCTCAGGAATAATTACTTGAAACACATAGTGTTTAGAGAGAAGAGGAGAAGGCAAAATCTGGAAGAGAAAATGGCCTCCTCAGCTAATTTCCTCCCCTTGCTTATTTCCAAGGACACATGCAAAGGGTCAGGGCCATGTGCTAATTTCTTTAACAACTTCCATACAGGTCAGCTGTTTTCAGCTGACCTTTGCGCACAGCAGACAAGCAGCTTTGGGCAGGCGTTTTCGCCTGACCCTTCCTTCACCTGCTCACGTTCTTTCCATCCATCCGTCCATCCTTCCTTCTAGGCCCAGCTCCCACATGTCTGTGTCCTCACTAGACAGGCAACAACTAGATTCCAGGGAGAACATCCTATCTTTGAATCCTCAGTGACTATTGTAGTGCCTGGCACGTAGTAGGAACACGTGGTTGCCTGTTGATTGAATGAATGAATGAGTGAATGAATGCCAGAATCTGACTCATCTTTGCATCCTATGCAGTGTTTAAATAGTCTAAGTACACAATAAATTTCTGTCACATAAATCTTTTTTCCAGAGTACATACGGTGATTCAGTTTTCTAAATTAAGCTATCTCATGACCAGGCCCTTCCGAATCTTCAGTAGACATCTACATTTTTGGGAGATTGCCTGTGCTTTTGAATTCTTTCTTTTCTTCCAGAAAGCTTGGAGGGAAGCGTGGATATCAAAGAGAAGAAGGTAGCTGCCCTCTTCCCGCTACCTCTCCACTGGCTCTGGGGGCTCCAGCGGTGGGTTTGCAACCAGCAGCTTCTCTGAGCCTGTCCCAAAGGACGGGAAGTTGACGGGGAGAGAGGTATCACCCGGGGGCCTTGAAGTAGGCCTTTTGTCACTGGGGCAGAGGCAGCCATGGAAGAAACAGTATTAACCCAGCCTGCATTGTGAAGAACAACCAGCTCACATTTCAACAAGCTCCTTTGAGAAATTAAAATTCTTCACACGCATAACTGGAAAGTGTACCAGCCACCCCCTAATCCCTCAATAGATGCCGCACTGCTCATTAGCTGCCAAGTGGCAAAGTAAAAGCAGCAAGATCTTCATATTACAGCACTGTCACCCAAAATAAAGAAATGCCCTTTCTCTATAACCTGTTGGTAAATTGCCAAAATAAATAAGCAGGAATATTTTCCCAATAACAACAAACAATATTGTAACATCAAAGACTCAGTGTTTCTGCATCTGGATAGAAATGAGGTGCATAACTATAGTCTCTTGGCACACTTCTCTGCCTCTGTGCTGGTATCTAGTACACCGAAGCATAAATGTCATTGTTTAGGCTTCTGTCCAGCTCCTGGATTGAGAACAGCCCAGGGAAAGGACTTGGGCTTTCTTTTTCACATCTCTGGAGCCCAGGACAACACCTGGCACCTGGAGACCGCACTGCCTACGTCTGCTCAGTGGATGGCTGGTGATGCGAGGGAGGGAGTGCGAACGTGGACCTGCCTAGTAAATTCTAGAAGAACTGGGCTTCAATTTCCTCGTCAGAACAAACAGTAAACCGGTTTCCAGTTCTAGCAATCTTTGGTCTTCTGATTCAAGGAGGTACACGAGTGGAAAATATAGGTTTTAGAAGAGTTCAGAAAAATGTGTAGATGAGCCATTGATGTATGGTAACTGCTACGTCAGTTATTTCACAAAACTTCCGCTGGGGCTGGATGGAACGTCGGACAGGCCCTAAGGGCAACTTTCATGTTCAAGGTACACATAGGACTAAGATGAAAGGATTCATAGGGACTCAGTGGCGTGATCCACAAAGCAAAGTTATGCTCGAGTGGCCTGTCTCCTGGGGTTTTAACCGCCTGTCCAAGTGAACCCTTTCATCTTGCAAACAGCATTCGGGTCAGTGAGTGTCCTCAGGAATGCTTTATTGGGGACACCGGCAGTAATCATCCCAAGGGGTGGGGGAGATGAAAGCTGGTCTGGGGAAGGATGCTGTCACGGAGATTTGGACAGCAGGGTTGTGTATTAGAGGTGGCTCTAAAATGGGGATGTGGAAGTTTTGCCTCCTGAGTGTACACCTTAGACAGCTACAGAAAGAACGGGTCTCCAATCTCGAATGCAGAACTAATCCAAGAAGAAATCACATCAACCATTAAATGAGCCAACCTAGTAGAGAGGACATAGACTGCCCTTCACTTTGCTCCCTGTTTCATTCTATCCGAGCAAAATCGCAGGGCAAGCGGGAATGAAGAGGAGGAGTGTGTAAGGCCCAGTCCTCACGCTGTCCCCGGGTCTGGGAACAGTTCTGAGCCGGGATCATTCAGTGCTGCATCTGCAGGTCAGTCACTGAGCCGCTGCCCCACGTCTGGACAGTTTGGCCACCCCAGTCCTGACCCCAAAACTACCACTTAGCTGTTCCTTCTCTTTCTTTTCAGTTCACAATGACAGTGTTTTGCAATAGTTGGCTTTCTCTGCACTGTGAACATGCACAAGGAGAGATTGTTCTGTGACTCATCCCTCTCTTATTTACAGGTTTCCCCTCAAAGTCCAGTGACAGAGCAGGTGGGGAGCCGAGGATATCGATGAAATACTGGCATGATCAACCCGGCTCCACACAGACTCCACCGTGAAGCATGAGATTTCGTGGAATATAGGTATAGGGCAGAACTTCAGATGTAAGAGACCCATGTTGAACTGTGGCTGCATGACCAGATGGTTCCAGAACCACCCAGTCTCAGTTTGCCATCTGGGGAAAGCGCCCCAAACCTGTGATCTTTGCCCTGTGTTGTAGGGATCAAATGAAACAGTGTGCATGGGAGTGGTTTGCACAACAGCAGAGCCCCCTGTCAATGCCTGTTCAATGAGAACTTTCTCCAGACAAACACACACTCAAAGGGATGTCAGTGTATTAATTATTTCAGGGGGTCTGCCCTCTTGACAGTAGATGAAGCCAGGAGGGAAGAAATGGGAGGTGGGAGGGGATGCAGGGCAGGAAGGAGTTCACTTTCTCTTCTTTGAACAGAAGCTTCTATGAAGCTTGAAGCCTTGACCTGGAGGCTTTTTCAGTGTATCATAGATGTGTGGGCTGCGCTCAGGTGGTGCTTTCCAGAGAGGTATTTGGAATTATTTTGCAAAGTTTCGTTCATTTGCCTCCCTAATAAATGACATTGGAACAGTTATAATGGTCCCCAAACAGAACGTGAGCCAGTGAGTGCCCATCTCTGGAAATAATGCCAGACACATTTAATTTAAAAGTATCCTGAGGGCCTAGGACAGTGCCAGGCACATGGCAGCCATTCCATACATATTTATTTGATAAGTGAATAGTGGAATGATTGAATAAGCTTTTCTCTGATGGTTGATCCAAGCCCGTCAATGTGATTAAACATGCACTAGTTCATTTACCCGAGTCTCAGGAGACAAGCTTTAGCCCAGCACAAGCAGAACCTAGTCCTTGCTTTAGACAGAGACTCAGAGAGAATGTGTTCCAAACCAGACCACCCAGCTGGGCCAACTGTCCCAGAAACTGCATGGGTTTAAAATGTCCAGATTTGCTATGGCAGCTCACACAGAGTTCATAAATAATTTTCTCACAGGAATACATTCAAACATAAGGAAGAAGGACCTAGCACACAAATTCAGTAATCAACCTGGTAATTGATTGAAATCAGTAGAAAGCAAACATGTTTTAGAATTTCTGAAAGGTCGGTGAAGCCCGATATAAGTTTATCAGAAAGTTGGGTTTTGTATGATGAAGAGGAGGACCCACATACCTTAATTTTGCACCCATGAGCCTGTGGTTTGCATAACCTGGATTTAACCCAGTTTTAGTTTTCTGCATCTAACACCTTCCTAAGTGTTCACTTCAACTCCATAAGCATGTGTCGAATGATTACCAGGTGCCTAGCCTTATGCTGGGTGCTCCGGGGGACTCTGCAAACTTTTTATTGACTTGAGAAAACAAGAAAATTCAGCACCAGCCAAAGTGGTTAACAAAGTGGTTAGCATGTGTGAGTCAGGGTTCAGATAGACATGTTGGTCACGAGCACAAGACGACCAGACTTTATTCAGTGAGGACACACAACTGGGGGCACTGTTACCAGACGAACCTTCTTGTCCATACAAGCAGATGCCAACACATTTAGGGAGCGGAAGGATTGCCTAGCAGTAGCTATTTAGTGTGATAATGGCGTTTGATAGTTCGGACACAAACACCATTGTCACACTCCACAGCTCTGCTAAGGAAACTCTGTAGCCGCGAAGGTGTTAATGTCACCTCCGGGTTCCACCATCGTTATTGACCACCAGTGGGGAACCTGGCCAGCTCCACGTCTGTGACCTGAGCAGAGAAAAGAGGCATCACAGTGGCAGTGGCGGGCATCTTGAGTGATGGGGAGAGATAAAGACTCGCAGATGGAAGGCTTCTATGTTCTGGAAGGGCAGCGTCAGACAGGGGCCCACTGCCTGTGTCCCGCTACCTCCCAACAAAGGCCTCCTGTCAACAGGAACAAAGACTTCCTATGAAAATGGATGGGAAATCTGTTCACATCAGTTTTCTAAAAGGGCCGAGAGAGAAAAAAATCCCCAGAGGGGAATAGATCCTAGAAAACAAATACTTAGTGGAAGACCACATTGCCAATGGGGACGATCAACTGAACTAATGGAGCCTTTGCAACTCTCAAACTCACCGTGTTCCCCAATCTGTCATCACTAATGTGAGAAATTCTGCAGTCTAAGAAAATTAAAATTATTTTATATGGGGATACAGCCTTTAGATGTGTTGTGATCTACCCTCGGTGGCATCTGTTGGACATGGAGGCGTCCAACCTTGCTCACATTTTAAATCTCACTCACCAAAATCATTTTCCACCATAGCAGTGGGCGGGAGATGAGGGGAGGGAAGGAAGGAAGGGGGATGGAGAAAGAGGAAGAGAATAGATTTTTAGTTAATAACACTCATTTTCTAGTAAAAAGGGAGCCCCATGAATAAATCCCTTCTGGATTTACTTGGTTTTCCTGTTCAAAAATGGTTTCTAACTGATGTGTGAACTCCTGCCCACAGTGGAGAATGGGAGGAAATAAGGCGTTTTACCTAATCCTTCATTCTCCCAAATGTTAGAAAAGGAAAGAGTTGGGGGCCAGTTATTTCCCCCTCAGGATAACTGAGTTGATGGCTGACCAGAGCCTTGCTTTAGCCAGAAAACTGGCCCATCTTTAACAGCTGAAAATGAACCCGTGTGCATTTTTCAGGAAGAATACGCCTTATTCACATGCAGACTGAGAAATCACCCTCCGCAGGCTGGACTTGTAGCTATTATTAACACTATGGAGCTGCTCTGTTTCTGCGGCCGGGAGTGTCCTCTTTTTTCCCCTTTCCTTCCTCACTTGGTTGATTTGCGCCTCTTCCTCCAAGCGACTGACTCGTCTTGGTTCCTGTCTGTGGCCCTGGCTTGCCATCACGGGGTATGGCCATTTGTGAGGCCACAGGAAGGGCCACTTGGCCTCTTGTTAGACATGCTCTCCTCAGGAGGAACTCGTCATCTGGGCAGTTTTTCATGGCTCAAAGAGAATGTGGACTCTACAGTCCTGGGTGGCCCTAGTAACTACCACAAACCGTTAGTGCTCCAAGCACAGCACAGCAGTGGACACGCATGTGACAGACTATCTTCTTGTCCTTCCTTTTCCTATGTTCCTCCTAACAAGGTAGCCAGCCTCTTATGGCTTTATCTTTGCAGAAATCCCTACCTCCTGGTCATCAGGGACATTGCTGACCATTGCAAGAGGCTCTAGAAATCTCTTGGCCCAGGTGGGGACAGATCCCTGAGAGGTGAACAGTTTACTTGTTAAAGGGCCCCAGAGGATGTGCTTGGGCGCATCCGTACTGGGCAAGGGCTTGGGCTCATTTCACTTCTCAGGACCTCACAGCAGTGTCTGAACACCCTCCACTTCTCCGTGAGGGCTCTGTTTGCTTTGGGCTTTGAATAACCTGCAAAAGACACAGGGAAGGAGAAAAGAGAGGAAGAAGTTAATGCATTGCGGATAAATCTTACCAAATTTCTCCCCCCAAATAAACTTCTATTTCTATGGCCTAGAAATATATCTCAAGGAAAGTGTCAAAAATTTGTAGAAAGATTTATCTATAATGTTGTTCATGGTGGCATTCTTAGTGGTAAAAATTGGAAACAACCTAAATGTCCAACTATAGGGAAAGATTAATACATTTATGATACACCATAGTCATTTAAATCCATTCTGTAGAAAAATGGTTGTAGACTTGGAAAGAAATTCAAGATATGTTATTGAATGAAAAAGTAGTTTACAAAACAATATACACTGTATGAGCCCTTTTCTGCGAAAAATGCATATTTGCCTGGGACAAAAACATCAAATGTTAACCATGGTTATCTTTGAGTAAAGGAATTATAGTTTCATTTTTTCTCCTTTTGTGTCTCTGCATTTATTCATTTCTGTGATTCATGTAGTACTTTTGTAGTGAGAAAAACAATGAGAAGTTTAAAATTTTTAAGCAGGTTTTTTTTTTCTGGATTCCCTAATAAAAATTCCTTCTTGCAAAACACTCTTCTGAAATTGGGAGAATGTAACCCACCCTACTCATTGTTTGCTACTAGCGTGAGAAGTTAGTGCTGTGCTGAGAGATAGGCTTCAGGATAATTTCATCGCAAATGATGAATGAAATGCATTGCTAAACCAGCCATCATCATTTATTACTTCTTTGATTGTTTCTGCAGGACTGGTTGAACTCTGAACTCACAAAGCAGTTTAAACAAGCAAGCAGAATGTTGGTGTTTTTTTCCCCAAATGTCATCAATAATATATCATGAGTAAAAACAATTAGAAGTGGTTAAAGCCAGGATCTACTCATAGATATTTTAAAAATTCACATAGTCATTTCTTATTCTGCAAATTTAAAGTCTTACGTTCTAGTATTTTCAAATTTAATAATGGAATTTAAATAGTATCAGTTAATAACAAAGTTTACACACTGGTTGTAAAACAACACCTGCTATTTCCTGGGGAAAAAATAATGTTTAAGGCAAAGATGTTGGATATTAGTCACGGTGACTTGTCCAAATGCCAGCACAATTTTCTACAGCTTAGTAACAGCCTTGAGGGATCCTGTTTAGCTTCTCTAGGCCTCTGATCCCACCCACACAAATCTCTCACCCCCTCTATTCATGCCTTACTTCCGGAGATCTCCCTACGAGAGTTTGAACACTGGGCATTCCTAAATGGTTGTCTGTTAAAACTAAATTTCTCCTGTAGTCCCAGTTACTAGGGAGGGCGAGGAAGGAGGATCCCTTGAGTCCAGGAGTTTGAGGCCAGCCTGGGCAACATAGCAAAACCTCTGTCTCTAAAAATACAAAACAAAACAAAAACTAAATTTCTGTGCAGTGTCTTCCTGGCCTCACCTTCCCAACTGTGACAGGATCTCTAAGCATTTCTAGCTGCTGCCATCAATTCAGAACGCGGTTTTCCCATTGAACCCAAGAGCATGGAAAACAAGCTAGACTTGGTTTGATCCTCTTTTAATGCCATACATTTCTTTTCATAAGTGGGAAAGAAAGTGTATTAAGGAGGAAGGCTTTACAAAGCCTAACTTCCAGCAAATTCATCACCCTGTAAGTATTCTGTAAGTCCCTTCTATAACTCCCAGCAAGATGTCTTAGATTCGAAAGTAGCAGGAATATCCCAGCACTCTCTATTCTTTCTCAGGTCAGCTGTGGACATGAGCAGCTTGTCTTTGCTTTAATATTTTGTTCCCAGGAGCTAAGAACATTCTAGTGCCAACTCCACAGGGCTGAGAAAAGAGCGCTTTTGAGACTGCAAAATGTGTCAACTTGCTGCAAACCTAACCCATCCATACCAGAAAAAAAAAAAAAAAAAGATTTCTTAAAAAGCAAAAGATAAATGGAGATGCTTTTTTTTTTAAATTTCAAATCCACATTTACTGCATTTCAAATAGAGGTGTTACATGCATCAATTTGATTCTTTTAGGCTGTTAGAGTCTAGATGACAAGGGAAGTCAGTATCATACTTCTGAGCCTTGTCATTTTTAAAGCACATGGAAATTTTAAAATAGAATGTTCTTGTCAACAGGGAGCACAGCAGCATTTCTTTTCTTTTCTTTTCTGAAATCCATCTAGAAGGGAAAATCTGGAAGGCTCCTTACCCATGCATTTATCATCGGTGTTTATCACCAACCTGCATGAAAAGGAAATCGTTGGGCAAATTCTCAGCCAAGTTGGAGCCTCAGTGGACTTTTTAAAAAGAGATCACTGAAGCTTGGGGATTCCTAAGGACCAGTTTCATTTCTGTGCAGGTGTCCAGCTATTTTTAGTGCTGTTGAGGGAACAGTATGAGTTGTACAGAGACATGCGAAAGGAATAACTCTAACGCCAGCAGTTTAGAAGGAAGGATAAGAACAAAACACCGTGCATTTTGCCTGTGTGTTTGCCCTGCAGGGGAGGGATTCCTGGTCAAATAAACCTAATTTTAGTTACTATGCTGGCAGAATTTGGTCTGGAGGCCTTGGTGTTATTGTTAAATCAGACCACGGTAAAGTAGAAAATGGCTGAATATACAGCCACTCCCAGGACAGAAATGAAGGTCCACGCTGCCTCTGAGCCCTCAGCGCCTCCCTGGCCTCTTCCTTTCCCTCCACAAGGGTGAGAAGAACCTTCGAGAAAGTCTCCCGTTTTCCTCAAGCTTCCTGAAGAAACAGAGTAATCATGGAAGACAAATTCAAACACAGTGTGATCAATACTTCCTGTTGCTCAGGCGCCGTGTGGAGTCTCTTTCCGCACCTGAGTGAGCAGCACACCCCATTTCTCGTCAGTGGCCACCCCAAAGAACAGCCTGATCCACGCGGGGAGGGACGCACTTACCCCCAGCGGGATCGGGTCCTCTCGCAGCCCGGGGCCGCCCCACGGCGGGCGGGACGGCGCCTTCCCTCTCCCTGTTTCCGTGGCTGCGCCGGGGCAGCCGCGGCCGGAGCCCTGAGCTTCTGGGGCTTTTAGGCCTTTCCCCTCTCCCTTTATGGAATCCAGGATTTAAAAGTAAACAAGTCTTTCTCTTTCTGATAAGTCACATTAAATTATCGATTTGGTGGGGAGGGAGGGCATGACCCGAGGCCAGTAAGTCAGCGTCACCTTTGGTCGAACACACTGGAGCATTCCCTCTGCTGCGTGGGGGTGCGCGGCCCGCAGGCAGCCACCGAGGCCCCTGTGGACACAAGTTCTCCCTCAGAAACCCACGTTGAATCTTGTTTAACTCTTTCCTCACGGACGACCACAGTTTACTACATTGTCACCTCAGAGTGCTAGAGCCAGAAGAGTCATCTGGTCATATGAACCTATGACATTAAATATATCCTCGGGGCATCCTACTCTGAGCGCTTAACCAATGTTTGGAAGCCAATCTCTTTCTCCTCTCGAACTGGTCATTTCTGACGTAATCTATTCATCTGTTCACTCCAACAATTATTTATGAGGCACCTGTTTATCTGCTGAGCTGTGGTAGCGGGATGGGGAGCAAAGAAAACAGAGCTCCCAATCCGGCAGTGAGGACGGAGCCGCCATTAGAGGCTGCCCCTGGTCCTGAATGGATTCTGTTGTCGGCTACTGTTTTTAATGTCTCTGATCATTTCTTTTCCCCCTCAGGCGCGGTTGCCATTTTGCTTTCTTAAGCTTTACCAGGAAACTATTTGTTACCCTCTAGTAACAATCTGAAGTGAGGTCTGGTCATTCCAGTCAGAGCTGATGACCTGAGGAGACTGCAGGCTTCACTTAACTGGCAGGTCTTGTTGTTCTACCGCACACTTTCTCTTGGTTGTCATCAGTCTTTTCAGGTGAAAATGAAAAGCAAAATATACTGTGGCTTTTTCTTTTTCTTGCCTATGAACTGATCTCAACAAGTGAGCCCAAAGGTTGTTTGGTCCTGCTACTGCTCCCTGAGTTCCTGAGGGAGAATAAGTTCTCCCCTGGTTTCCTCTGACTGACTGAGGAAATCCTGCACCCTGGCTCCTGAAAAGTCCAGGGTCTTCCATGAGGGCTGAGGGATTGGCCAACACACTCATATGGTAAAAGCCTGAGATGGAAAAACATCTTAAGAACCTTCTGGAAATCGCCAAACCCCTGTACTCTCCAACGTTAGTCAATGGATATGACATCAAAGCGATTTTTTTTAAGGTGATATTACAGTCGCTGTGGTGTTGGCACTGCCTGGGGTAACTTGCTTTGTACTTTTTAAGTTTCTTCTCTTGGTTACGGCAATCCTATTTCTTTTCAGAATCATTGTTGGTTTTTCTCTTTTAAAGTGAAACATTCCTCAGGGTTCCCCACGTAAACCTTCTTTCAAAGGCAGGACAAAATCTCTCCCACTCCCCTGGCTCAGCCCCATCATCCAAGTCACTTCCATCAGCTTCTCCTGGTCTGTGAAAGTTGGTGACAGTTTTCCCTTCATTTAAAAAATGATGAAGACAAATGTTCAACTTTCAGACGATTTTTCTTTAAACTCCCAGCCACGGTATTTGCAAGGATTCTGAATTTCAGAGACGGAATGAATCTTTCAAACTTCTTCTGGCAAATCACAGAACTCTGCTTCAGCTGCCTTTAAAACTGACTTTTTATTTTTTAAGAAATAAAGAAGGGGGCGTGCCTTGTTTTAAAGAGAAGACAGATTTGAATCCTGCAAGGTTGAAGTTCAGCATGGAATGTCTAATTCCCTAATGTTTACATTCAGATACCAGCTGCAAAATTGGGCTTCTCCAACAGTGAAAAACAAAATCAGGTAACTTTCCACTGGCTGCAGCTGGAAGCAGGCTCCACCCGCTGTGGGTGATTAGTTCCAGGGTTTTCTCATCTTCCTGCCCTGAGCTGCAGCCTTTTTGAAATGAAAAAAAAAAAAAAAAAAAAAAAAAGAAAGTAATCAGTTCCACTGAAGAATGACTTTTGTCATGAGGGATGCTGAAATTTGGACTTGGAACCCTGGGTCTCATTCAAGATTCTTTGCTATTTGGATTTTTGCCTTTGGATAAGATACTTTATATTTCTGAGACTTTAGTTTCTTCCCTGTGTAGCAAAGCTGAGAATTCTTACTCGTCATTTGCTCTGAAACCGCCAGTGAAACACGAGATGACTTAGGCTTTAATAATGAATAGAGAAAAACAAAGTTGGATGTAGAGAAATTATTATACAAAAGGCACAGGCTAGACTGTTCCAAGTGAACACAAGAATGTGCAAGGCAAGTGCGGGCCTCTGCTGGAGTGTGGGTGGGGACCCTGGGAACAGAACTGTGTAGCCGCAAAACTCTAGGCTTCCTTTCCGAAGAAAGAGAAGGGAGAGGAACCTTGTGAATAGGGGGTCCTTCATGCAAGGAGAACTGACAGCCAGGCCAAATGTTGAGTCCCAGACCACAGATCTTCAGGAGGGGCCAATCCCCGTTCTTCCTCTAACGCTTTGTGGCTTTAAAAGAAATTCGAGTGCATAAGTTTTGATCAATTAGTACCAATTGAATGGTGAGTGCAAATCTTGGGCACATGTTTCTCTTACGCGTTGGAGCTTGTGCGCCCATCTCTCTGAGTGTGCTTCTCATAGTCCTCACTTTGATGGAGAATTCCCTAAGGAAACACTCCCCCACCTTTTGGTGTAGGTTGCTTTCTTCCCCTTGTGTCCTTGTCCCCTGCCCCCCTTAGATTTCCCCCATTGTCCTGCACAGGGAGGCATTTATAGCATCTCCCTCCAACCTGGGTCCCCACACCCCAGGTCTGTCCACTAGCACCTTCCACCAAAGCTTTTTCTACTCTCATCATTTCCTCTTCAATGTCCCCCACCTGGCACACTTAGCTATCGATAGAATCAACCCAAGATTTACCCTGAATTAAAACAGTGTCCAGTAAGAAGAATTTTTTAAACATCAAGTTAATGTATTTGCTTTCTGTCCTGGGAGCAGCTGCTTCCTGTTTCATTTGGTTTTGGAGTCGGGCAGAGCATGGAATCGGAATGTAGTTTGTCCTCTCTTGCATAGCCACAGATTCCTCTGGAATTTACCAAGCCAGATGCCAAACTAGTGCTTTGATCAGTGGTCTTAATGCCATGCCTGACTCCTGAGAGAATGGCAGCTGTCCCCTTCGTCCCTCTTGCCCCACCTGGATTTCTGTGTCGCCCTTTAAGGTCCAAATGTCAGGCCAGAGGATTAGTGTGGTTAAGACACAATTCCAGTCCAGTGGTGTTTACACTGACAAGACACAGACACTGCTGAGTGCTCACATCAGACAAGGCCATCAGAAAAATCCCGGCCACTCTTAGGGAACGCTTCAGTGGAAGGCGCTTTGCACACAGAAAGCCAAAGACAGTTGAGGAAGTCATTTTCTCCAAAAGCTTGAGGAAAAGCATCCAAATAGATTCTTGTGTTTTAAGAGCAGGATTTTAATTAGACCTGGATATCTGAATTTAAGGGATGTCGTCTTCAATCTAGGTTGTATAAAGGGCGTTAAAAAATAACCAATAACCCAGGCAAGAGCTTGGAACCAGGAAAAAAATCAATTGAATTAACCTCAAGTATATTGGTTATTTTGGCTGAATTCGTGAGTACGGGGAAATTCTGGCTTGACAGCCAAAAGGAAGATCGACTGTCAGCATTTTGTGAAAGCTGTGATGTCTCAAGGGGGCTGGGGGCTGTAGACACTATGCTGAATCTTTAGACAGCCTGGGGCCATTGTCTAGCACTTTAAAATTGATAAAAATGCATATAATTTTGGGCCAGGGCATGCATTGTTAAGCAGGACACAAAGCCTAAAGTGAAGAATTTCTGAGTATTAGCTGATTAAAATAAGATCAAAAGAGAAAAACAAACGCACACACAAACAAAAAAAAAAACCCAGGGAAAAATATTAGCAATACGGAACACATCGCACTGAATAATTCAAGATGAAAATGAGGAAAGGATACGAACATGGAGTTTACAGAAAAATCAACACATGAAAACATGGTTAACTTCACTTACAATTATAGAAACGTAGGTGAGACGTCAAGTCTCAGTGAGCAGGTAAGTGAAAATTTAAAGCTTGTCAATGTCCAGTACTGGCCACGCCGTGGGCTGTCTGCCACTCTCAAACACTGTTGCTGGAAATGGTAATGGTCTACTTTTTAAAGGACAATTTGACAATATTTAGCAGAATTGGAAATGTATATCCCTCTTGACCCAGTAATTCCATTACTGGGAATTTATAGATACATTCACAAAAGTACACTAAGACTTGTACATAAGAATATTCATTATAGCATTGTTTGTAAGAAGAAAAAACTAAGACTAAATATCTATATGGCAGACTGGTTCAGTAAGTATAATAATACAGCTACATAATGAAACATAATGAAGACATTTAAATAGAAAAAGAAAAATACCAGGAATTGGGGTTAAGAATAATGATTAACCCCATGGCTTCCAAGTCTAAAATATATTAGAATACATTTGGTATAAATAAAAAGGACGTGAATACACACTGTGCATGTATTTATTTGGTGGTAATAGCATATTTTTTCTTTTTTTCCTTGAAGGATACCTGGGGCACAATTGATGGTAGTTCCTTTGGGGAGTGGGCTAGCGGTTGGGAGGCAGGGGTGGGAGGCTTGAGTTTGGGGTTTTACCTTCCTCTTCTTTAACTGCTTGGAAGTATGGTCAGAAACAGAGCTCTGTGCCTCTGATCCCAGCAACAGAGGCAGGAAGACTTTGCCTCTCATCCCAAAGCTGAGGACAAGTGCAGAAAGACATCAAAGGACTAAAATTTCTGCACAAAGCCTGGCTGGCTTGATGTTAAAGGTCACGGTGAAGCTGTAAGTACCAACAAAAGTGATCTCCACTTGGAGGCAGAGGGCTTTGACACTCGGCAGTCCAGATGCCAGATAGGGTTGGCGCTAGGGGACCTTTAACTTGATCCTGGAAGGGAGCTGGATCAGCTCAGAGTGCTGCAGTGTAGGTGCCTGGGGTGTTATGACTATATAAGGAGGGGACCTGAGCTTCCCCCAAGAAGTGGTGCTGGGCTGAGCTCTGGATGAAGAGTAGAAATTGTCTAGGCAAAGGAGTGGGGCCTGAGAGATATGGGGTAGAGGGGCCAGCGTCTGCGAAGGCCTGGAGCAGGGACCCGAAGGTGAGCACGTGCAGCTGGAGCACATGCAGAGTGGGAGAAGGTCCG